>JAQZBX010080575.1:0-13801 GCA_029593785.1 Cabassous unicinctus | reverse complement strand
TGGTCAGGGTGGAGGTCTTGGGAGATGGTGGTCAGGTGGAGGTCTTGGAAGATGGTCAGGGTGGAGGTCTTGGGAGATGGTAGTCAGGGTAGGATCTTGGAAGATGATGGTCAGGGTGGAGGTCTTGGAAGATGGTGGTCAGGTGGAGGTCTTGGGAGATGGTGGAGGGAAACCTTCATTGATAGGGCAGGATTTGAGGTGTTAGAAGACCTGGTTCATCCTGCGTTCTCAGTCCAAATACTGTCCACAATCCAGCTTTTTCTGGGCATATCAGTCCCAGAATTTGGCCTGGAATCAGCTGACTCCCATGTTCTTTCTACCATATTGTGCCGACACTATCCTGGCCCTGACATTTTCACTGTCCGGCTGGATGATGCTAGCAAGTAACTTACCTTCATGGCGCCATCATCCTCACATTTAATGTGCGGAAAGATAGGCTCAATCCTGAGCAGCTGTCATGGGGGACCATTGAAGTGACGTGCTGTGAAGTGGCATCAGGAGTTTCTACAGCACTTACACACCTAAGGCATTTAAGGGTTATTTGTTCCCTCTTTTCTGACAAGGCTGCATTCAAACAACGGCACCAACTTATTCATTCCTTTATTAAATGAATATATTACCTGCCAGGTATTAATCTAGGTGCTGGGGATATAGCAGTGGACAGATAAGCTCCTGTCCTCAGGTGTTTCTGTTCCACCCTGCCTTAACCTCTCTAGGAAGTGTATGCTCTAAGCTCCTTCTTGGTGGCTGAAAACTGTATCCAACCCCCAGCTCTGAAGACATCCAGTTCCCTTGCTGTTAAGTACAACACAGCTTCCTTGTCGGCGGTGTGGGAATCATTATGCCTGTTTTCTAGGTTGGGTTGAGGCACCATACGCACAAGGAGTCAGCATGGTGCCTGGCACACAGTTGCTACCATTCCTTGAATATTCACTCTTAATGTCGCTCCAGGGTGGGCATACTTAATTTTCTCTCTTGGGCGTGGCACTTGGCAATGTTCTTCGACATGAAAATAATGATTTTCCTTTTAAAAACTTTGCGTTGCTCTAAGAAGAACTTTGAGGGGAACGTATGTGGCTCGAGTGGTCGAGTGCCTGCTTCCCACATGGGAGGTCCCAGGTTTGTCCCTGGTGCCTTCTAAAAACAAACAAAAACAAACAAACAACAAGCAAACAAACTAAAAAACCAACTCAGGGGAACTGATGTGGCTCAGTGGTTGAGCGCCGGCTTCCCATATGGGAGGTCCAGGGTTCAATCTCTGGCCCTGGGGGAAAAAAATGAACGTTGAAATGCCGCAAGCCCCCTCCCAGCTGAAAACCCCTAAGCCCCCCCCACCCCGCAGCTGAAATGCCCCCAGCCCCTCCCAGCTGACGGGCCCCCAGCCCCTCCCAGCTGACGTGCCCCCAGCCCCCTCCCAGCTGATGTGCCCCCAGCCTCCTGTCCCCTGAAATGCCCCCCACGCCCCCAAGCCCGCGGCCTGTCCTCACTGGCTCTCCCGTTCTTCTCTCCCTCCCGCCTCCAGGCTACGGGCACGCCGCCCCGGGCACCGACGCGGGCAAGGCCTTCTGCATGTTCTATGCGGTGCTGGGCATCCCGCTGACGCTGGTCATGTTCCAGAGCCTGGGCGAGCGGATGAACACGTTCGTGCGCTACCTGCTCAAGCGCATCAAAAAGTGCTGCGGCCTGCGCGACACGGAGGTGTCCATGGAGAACATGGTGACCGTGGGCTTCTTCTCGTGCATGGGGACGCTGTGCATCGGGGCGGCCGCCTTCTCCCAGTGCGAGGAGTGGAGCTTCTTCCACGCCTACTACTACTGCTTCATCACGCTGACCACCATCGGCTTCGGGGACTACGTGGCGCTGCAGACCAAGGGCGCACTGCAGAAGAAGCCGCTCTACGTGGCCTTCAGCTTCATGTACATCCTGGTGGGGCTGACGGTCATCGGGGCCTTCCTCAACCTGGTGGTCCTCAGGTTCTTGACCATGAACAGCGAGGACGAGCGGCGCGACGCCGAGGAGCGGGCGTCGCTGGCCGGCCCGCGCAGCAGCATGGTCATCCACATCCAGGAGGAGGCCCCGCAGGGCCGGCCCCGCTTCAAGGCCGACGTGACGGACCTGCAGTCGGTCTGCTCCTGCATGTGCTACCGCGCGCACGAGTGCGGCGGCCGCCTGGCCGCCCACCAGAACTCCTTCAGTGCCAAGCTCCAGCCCCCGTACTTCCACTCCATCTCGTATAAGATCGAGGAGATCTCGCCAAGCACACTGAAGAACAGCCTCTTCCCGTCCCCCATCAGCTCCGTCTCTCCCGGATTACACAGCTTCACCGACAACCACAGGCTGATGCGGCGGCGGAAGTCCGTCTAGGGCGCCGGCGGGCGCAAAGAACAGCCAGGTCCTTCGTCGCGTCTGGTGTTGCGTCCCGTCGGCCCCGCCGTCTTTCCTTTTAATTTATTATCATCGACATCGTCATTTACTGTTAGCGTGATGGTCAGTTTTATTGTCCTCTTAATTTATTACTGTCTCTCCTCCCGTCCTTGGTTTCCCTTCCTCCCCACCTCTCCGGCGAGACAGAGCGCCAAGGGGGAAATAAAGGCCCGTCCTCCTCTGAAACTCGCACCTGAGCATGAAGCATGGATTTCCTCCTTCCCTCCCAGCAAAGTATGCCTTACATTCCTGCCCCCGCCCCGCCCCCTCTGCGGGCGGCCTTCCCAGGACAGGCGTGAGACCAAGACGACGGAGCCAGAGCTGAGCTGAGAGGACACGCACCCAAAGCTGCGCACCCGCCGAGCACCCCCGAGGCGCGGCGGCCCTGCCCTGTCTCCTTTCTCCCTCCGCACGCATGGGTGGCTGTGCGTGTGTGTGCGCGTGGGGTCTGCGTGTGTGTGCGTGCACATGCCAGCCCACACGCAGGCGTGCTTCTGTGCGTGTGAGTACCATGGGACAAAATGGAAAGTATCAGGTATTCAGTTTTCTTTTCCATCACACAGTTATGTTAATAGCCTGCTTTCGGCTGCTTCCAAACCAAACGGGAAAACAAAAGCCACGAGGTTTTTGATTTACCACCTTTGCCAGACCAAGCATGTCCCATATGCAGTCTTTATCCCAGATGTGCCATGATCATATTTTTAAAATGCTAGGTTCTAAATTATGTTAACTTCTTTTTAGGGGATGGGTGGGCGAGAAGACAAAGATCATTTTAGCTTGCCAGTTCAAATAATTTTTAAAGCATGCGCTTTGTTAAACTGGTATGCGTTGTCAACACAAGAAGACAGAACTAGCAATGGAATAAATACTCAAAAGCCAATAATAGTAATTTATTAAAGACATTTTTTATTTTATCATCTCCGGTTCCAACAATTTGCCGTGTAATTGGAAGTGTCAGGGGAAACTGGAAAGTTGTTGGAACCATAGAGTAGCTATTTTATTTATTTGTTGATGATGAAGAGGATGACAACGATGACGATTTTGTGCAGCATCCACCTGCATGAATAAGACTTAGAATTCTAGAATGCTTGTTTGAGAATGAGTATTAATAGGCAGATGTGGTTTCCTTTCCTAATAAAAAATGACAGGGCATTCCTCGCTAAAAAATACACAAATATACTTCAAGACGGACTGTCCCTAATTCCATTTGGTTTGTAAATAGGGGAAAGTTCCTGCTGGCCTCAGGAAGACTTCAGAGGGCAAGGAGCTGTGTCTTGGCCTGCTGGGAACGCGCCAGTCTCAGGGGACGATTTTGTCTGGGTAGCGGAGAGATTCCTTCCCACTCCCAATATGGGATGATTCCAAAGGGAAGACCAGCTCATCCCCCAAGGGACAGCTTGAGCTGTAGAACAAGGCTCATCGGAGGGCCTCTGACCTCCAGATTCCCAGAGGGGCTGTCATTCCCTGGCCCCCATCCCTCCATTTCTGAAACTCGCTCACGCTCCCACTCCTTTTTCCTAAACTGGACGTTCATGCCTCTTGGATGGAAATGGGCTTTGGCCACTGGGAATGGGCTGCCGAGGTGGAGCATGTCTGCTGGCCTGTTTCAAGGTCCCTGTGAGATCCCCCAGGTGGAGGAACTGCTCCCTAGAAAGAGTAGTCCTACCAGATTCCTGAAAGCAGGAAGCACCCAACATGCCACCAATCCCAAGCGTTTGGGCCGTCAGCTGGAAGCAGGCTCTGGGTGTGCTTTGGTGTTGTAGACCACGTTGACAATGCCCCCACGGCCCAGCACGCGGGGCCTTTGGAAGGCGTCTGTGAACCTCAGACTCTCCAGGCCAAAGTTGACAGTGATCTTCAAGGTCTTTGCCGATTCACTCACGTTTAAGGTTTTATTTTGTAGAATGTCCTTTTTAGGGCTCTTATGTGTGCCCTGAGAATAAAAGCGGGAGCTCTTTCTTTTTTTTTTTAATTTAAGAAGGTCGTTGGCTACAGGGGGGTCACAGGTGTGAAAATACCACTGCATATTTGCTGAGTGTATTATGCTTTAGAGGGGACATAGGGCGCCTCGTGGAACCTGGGTGATCATCTTTGATCTATAAAAGAAACTGAGGCCCTGAGAGGAGGAGGGATTTGCTGAATGTCGTAGCTCTGGTCCTTGGCAGAGCTGAAACTCTAGGAAAGAGTTGCTATTTCCAAAGCGTTGACTCTTCCCTATAGGCTTAAGGACTGTAGCATTCAGTCTTTCTCCTTGTAGGATGGCCACTGACTTAAGGATCGGAAGCAGCTTGCATTTGTACTATTTCTTGTGCCCTGTGCTACCACCAGTTCTGCCCTCCGAAGGTCAACTGCAACCTGTGTCTTCTCTTCTGAGGTTAAACATTCCTGTTTGTGCTCAGGGTGTCTGGGGGATGGGGGCAAACCTCGGTTTCTTCCCTTGAGATATCTTTTCCTGATGGTCCACCTGTCCCCCGTCCTGGCCTGTGGCCCTGGAGTTCTCTGGGTGTATCCAGTGGGTTTCTCTCTTGGGGAGGTTGAGTCAAGAGACTGGAAGGTTCTTCTCTTGATAAAATGGGCTGGGTCACCTCCATCTTGAGCTCTGCTCGTCTTTTAATCGGTATTGGAGTCAGAGATCCTTAAAGCCAGGAGGGAGCCCCGAGCGGGGAAGGCTTGGCCCCGTGCGCTCTGGAACCCAGCTCCCCCACCCGCTCCTCTCTGCCCTTTCTTTCCAGTTTCTTCTGTTGCTGCTGCAGAGCCCTTCCCAAGACTCTGTTGCTGGGCTTTTTAACCATCTCGGCCCCGCCTTGCCGCCTCTGTCTTGCACCTGGAAATGCTCTCTTTCCACTCAGGTGTTTCTAACACCCCTCTCCCAGCCGAGCGCCCACGCAGCGAGGAGGAAGACCACACGGGTTGCTGAGGTTCGGGGCTCAGCGGCTGTTGAAGGAGCCCAGCCCGGCTGCGGGCCCGAAGCTCGCAAGGCTGGCCCGCGGTTTCCTCTCTGGAGGGGAGTCTAGAAAGCTGCACGCCCTGCGGATCCCTAACGAGTCTTCTGCCTTGTTTGAACTCTTTCAGCTGAAGGGTCTCGGTCATACTCAGTGTATCCACTCCATCAAAGGAGGAGGGCTGGCCAGTGGTGGGCACGTTCCAGGCCAGGTCTGGCTGAATGCCCTGGAGACCACCCGTTTTAATCCTCGTTGCACCCATACTGGGCGGAAGGTGCTGCCGTGGCTGCGGAACTGCAGTCTCTTTCATAGAGGGGGGAACTAACTTTCTCGGGGCGCTGCACTAGCTGGTTAGCGCCAGAACCGGGCTCGGATCCGTTGTCTCTGCCTGCGCCACTCTGTCTTGAAACCAGGTGGCCGCCTCCGAGGTGCTGCAAGCTGGCTGGTGCTCTAAATTTAAGCACCTTCCTGGGAGTGTCCGCTGCGCTCCCACTGCACCTGGCTGGTTGGGAGGAGGGTGGCCGCACCACGGATGATGGCAGGGATTCATTTCCAGCCTGGGGATCCCCACTGGGTTTCTCCTTCCGGGAGAGGGAGCAGATGGAAGCAGTATGGCCCCCAGAAGGTCCTCCTTGGGAGGTGTTCATTAGAACCTCATCCTTTATAAAGGGAAATTGACCGACTAATCTCGGCTCTCCAGTTTTTCTCTGCGCACAGGGCCTTGGCTGGGAGAACATCTGCATGGTAACTAAGAGACCACAGGCAAGCCAAAGCAGGTCATTTTTTCTGCCTCATCCAGATTTGAAAGCCTACGGCTGCTGATTCCACTAGCAGCTGGAAGCTAGAGAGAACAGAGTTCTTTCCGGGCATTCATTGTCCGTGTGCATTGGGTTGGGGTGGGAGGTGAAAGGAGCAAATGACCTGAGGAGGGAAAATCACCGTCACAGAGGTGTAGGGCTCAACTTCTTTGTGCAATATTCTGTTTTAATAACAGGCCCTAGTTAAGGCACCCAGTAAGGGCGTCTGCAGAGGCACAGGGGCTGGAAAGCGCCGGAATGTGTCCTTTTTCCGCCATAGCCTGGGAAGTGTTCCAGTGAGGTGTGGCTTGGCAGTCACAGGGGACCTGTCGCGTGGAGGCTTCCTAGCTGGGGGTCTCCAGGATGTTTCCTCTGGAGAACGGTCTGCATCCCAGGAAGGACAGGTTGCTGGGCTGGGACGGGGCCACACCTCTGGCTTCGCTGGGCTCCCATCCATCACTGCTCCTCTCTGGGCCTCTGGGGCTTCCTCATCAATAAAATGGGGCCATCTGGGCAGGATTTAAGGGCATTTGACACAACATGGATTTGAGCCACAAAGACATTTGGCCTGGATGTTCTGCACTGGGCACAATTGAACGTTGAGCCACCCCCCCAAAAAAAAATTAGTTTGGCAGGGAAAGGGAGGCTGAGAAGACGGAGAGGGAGCCAGCAATGGAAGGCAGGGGGCGGCACATGCAGCTGAACTGCACAGCAGCGGGTAGCATGAGCCGAGGGCCAGCGCATCCCGGCTTCCCCAGATTGCTCGGCCTTTTGATGTGGTTCTTTCTTGACCACACCCTGGTGGAGGCTCCTGCTTCAGGAAGAAAAGAAATCTCTCACCACGGCCCCCTCCCTCCACCATGTTTCTTTCTACCATGGCCCATCCAACTGGAAAGAAAACCTGTGGTGGCCCCGCCTTACGAGAGTCACATGCTGGGCAGCAGTCAGAGGGGAGAGCGTTTAGGGAGGAGGTACAGCGAGCTTTCTGGCATCGTGCCTCAATGGCCCTTCGTAGCTGGAAGCCAGGCAAGTGTTAACTTGCTGAAGTGGAAAAAGGGTAACTCAAGGCAGGTATCTGCTCCATCCCTGGAAAACGATCCCCGACCCCGTGATGAAAACCCATCATCACATGCTCACCTGCCTGGCACCGAGGGGAGGGTGCCTGGTGCAAACATGCCCGGAGCCGTCCACAGCTTGGCGTTTCCCAGACCCCAGGGTGACGTGTGCACCATTTCTGCAGCACGAGGACCCTGCGGTGGGGATGTGTCCTTGTGGAGACACATCTGGGGGAGGCAAGGCAGCTGGCAGGAGGTGCACAGTGAGCTGCCGCACAGGCCCTGGCCCGGCTCTGTGCCTGCCCCCTCGAGGTTGGCCCTGAGAATAGTGGGCGGGATGGGCTCTCTGCCTCTCTACAGAGGCCTGGTGAAGGGGAAGCTGCCCAGGCTGGGGCCTCTCACATGCCTGGGACCTGACTCTGCCACTCACAGATGGTGGTGGCTTTGCCTCTCTGAGCCTCAGTTTCCCCGTCTTTCAGATGGGGGTTATAAATAAAGCCTGCTGCACAAGGCGGCTGTGAGGACTACATCTGGCCACATTTCCTGGGCACCTAGGTGGGGCCAAGCTCCGTGCTCATGTGCTCAGGCAGACTGGGTTTTCCCACAAAGGCCAGCCCATGTCTCATGTGCGGTTCCTCCTGGGCCATCTCACTTGAAAGCTAACTCTGCAAAGAAAGAGATGTACTCTGACTGAGGAGCTCAGGCAGGGCTTCACAGAGGACATGGTTCTTGGAAATCAGTGCGGAAGCCTTGGAAGAGTGAGTGGGCGCTGTTCTAGGCAGAGGTGCAGCATGGGCAAAGACAGAGGTGCAAAAGGGCAGTTCTGGCCTGCGATCGGTGGACTCCTGCCACAGTCACAGAGGGGGAGAGATGAGGCAGCGTGACCATTAAGGCCCTTCACAAACTGGTCACATCCTAGGTCACTCAAGCCATGCTCCTGCTCAAGGACCTTCCATGGCTCCCCAGTGCCCACACAGTAAGTATATTTTAAGGTCCTTTATTTTTACAAGGTCTTGGGCTTCCATGGAAGAGATACTGATCTGAATGTCCCTACTGGATTCTCCTCCAACAACAAAAACTTGAATTCTGTGGCATCCTCTTGTCCAGGTGGAGTTAACTTCCTTTTTCTTTTTCTCTCTTTTCTTCACATTAACTCTCATTTGCCTGTGGGAACATTTCTGGAGATCTAGTTGGTCTTTCACTTAAACATCTTGGGGACTTTTTCTGATGAAGTTTTCTAACAGATTTGCCAAAGGTTAGCATGAAACCAAAAAAAGGAAAACACTGTATCAGGGCGTGGGCTCACCTAGTGTGAAGAACTGGCTGATCATCGATTGACTTTGTGTCTGGGGTGACTTGCCTGTGACTGGGGCCTCAGGGACTGAACGTGGCCGAGGCCCTGTGGGAGCTCGAGACCCTTGTCCTGAGCACCCGCTCTTGCTTTGTGTTTCTCCCCTGGAGACAGCCCCTTGGCAGGCTGGGTGCTGGTGACGGTCCCCTGAAGGTGTCAGTGAGACCGCCTGGATGTCCGTGGTCTGGCCACTTGCTCCTGAGACCCCTCTTCTTGTGCGCATCCGGGGAATGTACCAGGATTTGCAGCTGGTTAAGGAGTAGCATCTCCAGAGCTTTGCTGACCAGGAATGCTGGTGGATTTGGATTTCCTGATATAGCTTCTGGGTTGGTGGGGCTAAGGGGAAGCATTGGCCAAGGTGGGGGCGGGACATGCAGAAAAGAAATTGTGTCTAGGGTACCGGGCCAGAGCCGAGACTCAAACTGGCCTCCTGGTTTGCTGTGTGACCTCGGGCCAGTCACTCTGCATCTCTGGGACTTTACAGACTCAGGGGTTTGGCCAAGGTCCACTCCCGTCCCCAAGCATCTGCCTGGTTCGCTCTGCCAGGGACAGCAGCCTGCTGAGGGCTGGGTGCCAACCAGCATCTGGAAATATTTCCCCAGACACTTTCTGTTGCAGGCAACTCTCCCCAAGTTAGATGCCTTATTTATTTATTTACTTATTTTAATGACATATGAATCTTTAATTAACCAATAGCCCCACATGGTGCATCTCTGCTTATTTTCCCTGGCAGGCTTTCCTGGCACCCTGACTATCCCAGGTGCCTGTCTAAGGAGAGAAAGCCTCAGGTGAGCAGAGCTGAGGCTCACTGATACCTGCATCCCTCCATCCCCTGGATTCAGATCTGCAGTCACTTGTTAGGAGAGGAGGATGGTGCCCCAAACACTGGCTTTCCAGTGAAACCTGAAGGCCCAGCTCTTCCCTGCCGTGTCCTCTGTTGGCTTGTCTTCGTTCCAGGGACCTCTTGGCTTCCCAGGAGGACACGTGCCCCCACCTAGAGGAGCCAGGTGGCCCGGCACAGGGCCTGTCCCAGGCCGCATCTCTGCCCTGCTGGGGCCCAGGCCAGGCTAGAAGCTGGTAACCCCCACACATGAGGACTTGGCTTCTCGCTGCTCACTGGGGCACCTCCCCAGCTCTTCCCCCACCCCCAGGGGCCTATCCTCAAGCTGGCAGAGAGGGTTGGGTCCCCCTGATTGCCAAACGGAAATGCCTTGGGAGAAGGAGGGCGAAAGGAGTCACCTGCAGGTAAAGCAGGGGAGCACCTGCTGCAGGTGGCCGCGGAGAGTTTTGGGAGGCTGCTTCACTGGTTCAAAAGCTCGCTCCATGTAAAGCGCCAAGCGCAAAACCCAGGGAGAAAAGCCCTGCTCAGACCGCGCACAGCTGTGGCTTCAGGTGCCCTCCTTGACAGCGGTGTGATTCCAGAGCACAGGCCTGAGCCAGTGGGTAGTGAGCTCACCTACTGAAGGCTGGACTCAGGCCCAGTGGGAGGCCCCTTGTAGCCAGACGTGACTGCAGGGTGCAGGCTCCCCAGCAAGCCCCAGACAGAACCCCTTGCTGTCTGTGGCATGGCCTCAGCGGTGAAAATGGGCTGTGATGCTCAGACACGTCATCCTGTGGAACCCACCGTTTCTGGGGCTCCATTTGTAAAGGAAGGGTCTGGAAAGGTGGGCTTGTACCAGAAGGGAAAGGGGTGGGAGCTCCTGTCTCGCAGATGCTGCTGAGACTGGACCCTCCAAAACCTGGTACAGGGGAACCGTCTCCAAGGGCTGCCTGGGCTTTTGTCTGAAACTGTGTAGGACGAGCAGGTTGGCAGGGAATCTGGATTGGCTTTCTGGGCCTGGGCGTGGTTCCTTAGACACGGTGATGGTCGGTCCCAGTGGTGAAGGCACTCCTTGAAAGACAGAAGAAGGGGGATCAGGTCTGGGGGAGGACGGGAGAAAGGGTTTGAGGGGCCGGGACTTGCCTTTATATTTAGGCAGTTTGTACTGTACATGTCTTCCCATTCCATTTTGAATCCTAACTTTGTCCCTCCGGAGATTCCGATCCAGTTTGTTGGGACTCTAGCATCCAAAGAGCAGGGCTTGGCTTTGATGAGGGAGAGCGTGTCAGCTCTCCATAAGCCTGGGCTCCTACAAACGGAGAATTGAGGGCTTGCCTCTTGCAGCTTGTCAAGCATCAGGGGGTGGAGACTCCATGGTCTCTGGAGCCACTGAGTCCCGACTTCCCCTCCTTTCTTGTCTGTACTCGGGCCATGTGGTCTTGGGCAAGTCACTTCTGATCCTCCACTTCAAAAGATGGAGTGGCCTGGTGAGAAGCAGGTGTGTCTGGGCAGATCCTCATGAAGATGAAATACGTGCCACTAGGCTCTTTGTTTACGTTTTGGTGTGTGTGTGGGGTGTGGTGAGGGCCAGGGCTCCCCTGCCAGTGGTGGGCCTGCACCCCTAGCTAGGGCCAGTTCCTCTCCCTGGGGACCTCACATTTTGCAGGCACAGTTGTCCTGGAACTTAAAGAGAAGGCGATAGACTTTCTCTCACCAAAGAATTGCATCTCGACCCTGCTCCTCTGAGCCTTGTGATGGTATTCCCTCTTATGTCCAGCCCTCAGATTCCTGAGGAGCCCGCATGCTTGGAGTCTGGTGTGGGGTGGCAGCATTTTCAGCTGAGCCAAAGCCCATCCTTCCCCTGACAAACGTCGTAGACATTTCTGCCTTTGCTAACTCTAGAGGATGTGAGTGTCAACAGTGGTGGGTCTTGTAGCTCCATTGATCTGGCAGTTTTTTATAGCACATACTGAGCATCTGCTAGAGGTCAGTCTCCGTGAGAGGCCACTGTGGTGAGTAAGACGGTCAAAAGCCAAAAAAGCCCAATGGACAAAGCCCCATAAGACAAAATCCCCAAAGGACACATCCTTTCAAGATGCAGGAGGTCTGGAACTAGAGCCAGATGAACAGGTATTGGAACCAGAACTTGCCTCGGAAATGTCTCACTTTCTCAAACTGGATTTCAGAAGCTGAGTAGAAAAATAAAAAAAAATCCAGTGACAGGGAAAACATGATTAGTGGAACCCAGTGGAGCAGAACCCACAATTAATAAGATTTCTCTATAATTTGATGGCTCCTCAGAGAAGAACACACTCCTGAAAAAGGCTAAATAAGTATTTCTTTTTTTATTCAGCCCACGAGTAGCATCCTGACACCATTTGGGGGCTGGAGATGACCTTAAGGGGTCAGCTCCGTCCACCCCCTCCTGTCCCAGAACCCCCAGTGCGGTGACGCTGCACTGGCTTGGGGGAAACCTTTGGCATTGCTGAGTAAAGTTTAAATAGGAAAACAGATAACCCGCGGCGGAGGATCTAAGGATGTCTTGTGCACCCAAACAGGTTGGTTAGGAGGTTTGCAATTCAGCAAACATAGGAGATTTAGGACAATGACATCAAGTACAATAAGTAGATTTTAAAGCCACTGACTCGATTAACAAGGAGGAAGAATTTCCAGTCTATTCCCAGTGGGCCAAGGAATTGCAGACACCCCCTCTTAGATGTACAATTTTTTAACTTCAGCCAGCTGTATATCCTTGTACCTCAAAACATTTTTTAAAAAAGGCTCATTTGTGACCCTAGGCATAGAAAAAGTTAAGCTCAGATTAATTCCAAACTCACACCCATCAAAAGGGTTGGCATAGCCTCACGGGGGTGCATTCTGGGGGTGGGCCTGGGGGTGAGGGTCCTCGTGCTTTCATCTGGGGCGTGTGTGCGTGTGTGTGGACTGGGTGTCGCTGGGTCTCTGGGTTCTTTTGCTCTTTGCTGCATTCCAGGGTGTTTCCATGGGTTTGGTCCTCAGGGTGGTGGTGCTGGAGACCCACCAGAACTCTCTGGGGAAGGCTATGGGAACCAGAACAGTTTCCCCAAAATTGGGTCAGCCATCCCAGAGTCCAGTGTGGCCACATTCCAGGAGGATGGAGTGCTTTGTCCCAAAATGCCGGCAAGGACCTGCCTTCCCACGTTGGTGGGCATCTGGGCCTTGGGCTCCGGGCTCAAGTGTGGTGCAGGTGCCAGGTCATTGGAGGGGAGCCGCGCCGGATTTGGCAAAAGCCAGTGATTCCAACTCGACCCCAGAGAACCAAATTCCAAGAAGCCTACTGTTATTGTTTGTTTTCCTTTTGTTTCTCTTCTCTGGCCTTCTCCACCTGTGGAGAGGGCACCTTCACAAATGGCCTTAGAATGCCGTTCTGAAGTTTAACAGAATGAGACAACCATCAAGTGAATAGCAGAGGTATTTATTATCGCAGCTTACCTAAAGAATGAAAACTCAAAAACTGTATCACCAATGTTTACAAGTCCACGTAGACATCCAGCCCAATGTAAAATATGTAATTTATGCAAGGGATTGCATCTTTCTTTTGTAACGAATGCACTAAGCAACCCTGTATATATTTTACAATGTCTTTACAGAAAAAAAAGAAAGAATCATTTACTGTAGTGTTGTAAAATAATGCACTTTTCTAATTTTTTCATTAAAATCTCTATGGCACGTTTGCAAATGTGTCTTGGTCTTCCTTCGCTAAGAAAGGCCGGTCAGGAGCTGCACTGGCACACCGTCTCCCTGCCCTTGAGCCGCATTCTGAAAGACGAGTCCAGATTGCGTAGTTTGCAAATGGTCACCCTCCTTGCAGACAAGGCCTGCAAGAAGCCTTCCCCCTCAGAACCCTGAGAGAGCAGGGCGTCTGCCTGACACTACAAAACCCTTCTCAGACTGCTCCTGCCCACTGGGTTATTTTGTGTGGCTTGACTGGCTCCGGGGACCAGCGGTGGCTGGGTGTCGTCCGAGGAGGGAGCAAAACCAAGCCAAAATGAGGGGCTGACCTCAACTCAGCTGAGACCTGCTCTGCTGAGTTTTTTTATTTTCTGGCCTAGAAACCTTAGTTCAAAAACCGAGGCAACAGCCCTTTGGTGGTCATTTCTTACCCGACTGCCTTTGTGTGGGGGGAAGAAAGAAGGAAAGACTTTGGTGACGCAAGGGTGCTCAGTGTTGTCTCCACGTGGACGGCAAGCCTGTCCCTAGCTTCCCCCTCCCCCACCCAGCCCCCAAAACGTGCTGCTTCTCTTGAAGAGCTCCCCGTCTCAGGACAAAGCATCTCCAGCCACTTAGCTGCTCAGGCCAGCCGAGTCTGGAACTATCCTCGACTCCTCTCTTTTCCACCCCAAACCCAATCCTTCAGAAAATCCTGTTGGCTC
>JAQZBX010080574.1:0-13800 GCA_029593785.1 Cabassous unicinctus | reverse complement strand
CTTTCAAATTCTTCTTTGTGCTCATCCAATATCTTCTTTTTTAAAATTTTATTGAAGTATATCATTCATACATGAACATGCATAAATAATAAGTGTATAGTGAAAATTGTGAACTTACAAAACAAACATGCATAACATCATACAGGACTCCCACACATCACCCCACCAATACCTTGAATTGCTGTGAAACATTTGTTAGAAATTATGAAAGAATATCATCAAAATATTACTACAGTAGTAACTATAGTCCATACCTTACATTTGCTGTCTTTTTCCAATGTCTTCTTAATATCCTTAATCTCTTTAGCCATCTCATTCAATTTATTAAGGAGATTGGTTTGAACATCTATGATTAGATGTCTCAACTCCTTTATGTCATCTGGAGGCTTATCTTGTTTCTTTAACCTGGCGATATATTCCTGTTTCTTCATATGTATTGTAATTTTTTGTTGGTATCATGGCATCTGGCTTACATGATGTATTTATTCTGGGTGCAGTTTCTTTCTTTAGTTTAGAGCTTTCTTGCCCTTTCTCCCTTGCTGGTTGTGTAGTAGGAGCCAAGGTTTAGTTGGTGCTGTAAGTTGTGGAGGCTGAAACTACCCACATTGCCCCAGGTACCAGTGAAGCTTCTCCCACATTTCTCCTATGCCAGAGGTAGTAACAGAGCCACAGCCATGTGCAATAATTCAAGATGTGCACGCCAAGAATGTCTTTAGTTGCCCAGAGAGACTGATGAAGGTTCATGCCCTTTTTTCCCCTGCTTGGGGTGAAGATGGTGCTGCAAGTGTGGGCAGTAATTTATGCCGTGTGAGTTCAAAACAACCACAGTTGCCCAGGTAGACTGATATACCACTGGCCCCACATCCTTACCAAAGGTGGGGATGGACCCTCTGGACTGCCCAACAATCTAATTTCTGTGGGCCAAATGCACCTGCAGTTGACCTGAGACACTGAAGGGGTACTGTCCCTTCTGCTCTTTAGGAGGTGGGAACGGAACCACCAACACCCAACAGTTCAGTCCATGTAGGCCAAGAGAACCTTCTGTTGTCCAGAGAGGCTTAGGATACACCAGACCCCTCTTATCCTATTGGGGGTTGGGGGTAGATCTACAGGTACCCATCAGTCCAGGCTGTGCAGGCCAAAAGTGCCTGCCATTGCTCAGAAAGGCTGAGGAAATACAATCCCCTTCTACCTTACTTCAGAGAAAGGATGAAGCTACAGGTGTCTGACTATGCAGTCTGTGTGAGCCGAAAGCACCTGCAATTACCCAGAGACACTGAGGAAACACAGCTCCCCTTTTATCCTATTGGGGGCGGGGATGGAGCTACAGGTGCCTGAGTATCCAGTCTGTGTGAGCTGAAAGCACCTGCAGTTTCACAGAGAGGCAGAAGAAACTCCAGCCCCCTCCTATCTTGTGGGGTTGGAGGGGTGGAGATGGAATTGAAGGTGCTCAACAAACTAATCTGTGTGGGCTGAAAGTGCCTGCAGTTGCCCAGAGAGGCTGAGGAAACACAGTTCCTCTCTTATCTTATTGGGGTGTGGGGACCAGGTGTCCGACTATTCAGTCTGTGCCACCAGAATGTACCTGCAGTTACCCAGAGAGGCTGGTGCAGGTCCTGCCAGCTTCCTCCCTGCCGGAAATGGGGCTGGGGCTTAGGCTAGAATTGCAATCTGATCTGGATAGAAAAAAGGCCGGTCGCTACCAGCACTGTGATTTTCAGTCAGCCCTGCTTCTCCCCATGCCGGGGTGGAGTCAAAATGGCAGCTACTGGCCTCTTTCTGACTTGGACATGTTCAAACTTTAGCTGTTCTTAGGATTATACTTTAGCCAGTTGATTTTACTAATCAGTAGCTGAAGTCTCTTCCTCCCCCATTTTTGGGAACTGGAGCTTCCAATTTCAGCCACTGAATATCTCCCGAGGCTACTTGCACTGCCAGTGGAGTATAAGCATGGGCTTCTGTGGCGTGGAGTGCTCTACTCACAAATCTTCTCTGCATATGGGCAGTCTCCTCCTTCCATTCTTTCAAGGATGTTGCAGGATGCTGTTTTGGTCACCCGGAGCCCCCAAACAGGTGCTTTAGATAGCTCTGGGTGATTACTAACTGCCCTGTAGGACGAGCTGACTCTTGAAGCCCTTTACTCTGCCTCTGTCTTGCCCTTCCTTCTCTCAGTTAAATTTATAGTTTTATATTTTGTACATTCGGATCTTATATATCTTTCTTCAGAATATTTCTTCCAAGATGCTCTTGAGTTATGTTGCTCTTGTGATTGATAACTTTTTAAAATTTCATTTTCAATATGTTTCCAATTTATAGAAATACATTTGACTTTTTAAAAAATTATCTGAAAGGCAGCCCCCTTGTTTAATTCTATTATATCTAATGATTTGTCCATAGCCATTTTGGGGTTTTCTGTGAATCTGTGAAAAATGGAGCTATAAAAATAACTTTTCAGGTTTCACACTGTGCCGGCTAGATCATCCAATACAAGGTGAAATAGAAAAAACAAAATTGAAAAAAAAATAAGAAAAAAGAAAAATAGGAAAGGGGAGGTGTACAATCTACAGGGACAAAGAGAAGTCACATGCCAGGAATATATCAACTGCTGGAACACAGTGCACTCAGTTGCAGGAGGGAGAAAACCCAGGACAGGGGCACAGGGGCTGGAGAGGCGGCAAGAAGGCAGGCCCTCAGCCTCTTTGCACCCAGCAGAGTGACAAGTGCATCTGGTCTCTGCAAAAAAGTCCTTTTGATCCCCACCTGCACATCACAGTCTCCTGGAAGCATGCTCTTCACTCCCTTTCTTCCAACTCCTGACCTGGTGAGTCGGGTGAGTATCATAGAACCTTGGCTCCAGGAGAGAAGGGGTTTGGTCTGTAAAATGCATGCATTGAACAGGGCTGGAGATGCAGATAGTAGTTGATGAATGAGGCAAGGAATATCAGGGTTGGCAGGGACCACTAGGGTAAGGCTATTTAGGCTTTTGCAGAATTTAAAAGGCCTGAATAAAGACACAGGAAATTATGGTTTTCTCTGACACACGGTGGATCCAGCAAATGGCACAGGCTTGCCCAGGGAGGCTGCCTGCCTGTCCCCCAGGGTCTTGAGGGTTCAGTTCCAGAGATCCCTGGGATGTTTCACCAAGTCCTGCAGGTGAAAGCTAAGAGCTATCCTCTGCCTCTCTGACTGCTCACAGCTAACCTGCCTTCCCTTCCTGCTAGACCAAGAGAATTCCCAGGCCTCCTGAAATTCCCTTAGGACCAGTTGTCATTCTGCTTTGCCTTGTAAGGGAAGACACCGGGCACTCAGAGCCTCCATGGCCTGAGACAAAGGGAGCTACACATCCAGACCCATAAAGGGTGATCAAGCCCCCTCTGCTGCCTCTATGTCCCTGCTTTCCTCTCTTTTTCTGTCAAGGATCCCGAAATAAATAATGTCATGATTGATTCTTTTTGCTTCATGATATTTGATGTAAATTTCAGCACTAATGTCAGCCTCAGGGGAATTGGGCATTGTCAGTTTTGGTGGTTGTGGGGTTGTGGAGTGAGCACACTAGAATCTTACTGAGCCTTTTAAGGCTGTACACCTTTCATCTTGGGGCAGTGTTGCTTATTCCTGAGTCACGTTTACAATTGACTGTGGCCAATACACAGTGAGTATTCCACAACTGGCAGCTCTGTCCCTGATGGGGACAACTCAATGCGTGAATGAGGAAGGAATAACATCTCTCTTCCCCCAACACCACACACATTCTTCATATCTGAGAACAACTGGGCAGTGTTGGGGGCGGGGACAAGAGGAGGAAGAATCTCTGGAACATAAGAAAAGGTCTTAGAAAAATATGCATATACTGAGATATCAACCAACCCTACCCCATCATAAGACACAGGCCCTCTAACAGATGGCCTGGATGCCAACTAGAGATTGTTTGCTTTCATATTATCTATGAGGTTCTTTTTTTTTTTTCATCCTAAGGTGACCATGTTGTGTACTGCAACATAATATCAACAGAAGTAGGATGGCAGAATAGGGAATGGCAGGCTTCAATCCTCCTCCAGAAACTGTGGGAAGGTAAGCAGGTTTACCTGGCAGAATGGAAGCCACTGGACCAGAAGGCAATTGGAGAGGGTAGTTAGAGAGGAGAAACCCAGTTGGTCATGGGGAAAGGGAACCCATAGGAGAAGGGCACTCAAGCCAGCTAAGAGGCAAGGGAAGCCAGGGAAGTGAACTGGCTGGAAGACTAGTGCTCAGCCAGCTCCTAGAGTGAGTTAAGTCCCCATACCCCAGGCAACCAGGGGAGCATCCAGGTACCCAACAGGCACTTGAGGTGGGAGAGCTGTGGGGCAAACAGGGTGTCTGGCACCCAAGCAACTCAGGGGGAGAGAGGTGTAGGGGGAGGGGAGATAGGGTGGGATGACTAGAAAAAAAAATGATGGGAGCTGGCATGGAAACAGATGCAGGAAGATGCAAGGGTAAAAGTAATCAGGCAGACTACCACACCCACCCATCCTGGGAGAGAGAAGAACTGGGTCAGGGAGGGGGCGGGCTGACAGGCACCTACCAGCCCAGGAGAGTGGGAAGCCTGGAGAGGCAAATGCCGAAACATTAGAAGTCTAACTGGCCTGAGGTAAAAGAGGGCAGGCAGAGGTAGATGACAAGACTTCAGAAGTCTTCTGAAGCTTAACTGTATTAGCCAGCCAAAGGGGTGCTGATGAAAAGTACCAGAACTCTGTTAGCTTTTATAAAAGGTATTTATTTGGGGCAGAAGCTTACAGTCACAAGTGCCTAAAGAGTCCAGCTCAAGGTACCATAAGAGGTACTTTATCAGCCAAAGTCATTGGCCATGTGTTGAAGCAAGATGGCAGGTGATGTCTGCGAGGGTTCAGCCTTCCTTCTTCCTCTTAAGGCTCCGTGGTCCCAGCTTCTTCTGATCTCAGATGTAGCCTGGAGTAAGGCTTGTCTTTTTCCCCAGGGCTCGTTTCTTTCAGGGCTCAACTGCTCTGTTCTCTTCACGAGGTCAGCTGTAGACTATCAGGCTCATCTCTCTTCCTGGCTGCAGGATCCTCTGTGTATCTTCTCTGTATGTCTACTTCTGTGTTCTTTATTGATAGTCCATTTATATAGCCTATGAAGGGGTGGGCTGGGACTCAAATTGAGTCACCCTAATGATGTGGTTGAATCAAAGCCCTAATCTTAACATAATTTAATCAAAGGTATCTCAGCTGAATCTGATATAATCAAAGGGTATCACACCCAGAGGAACAAACCAATTTACACACATAACCTCATTATTTGGAATTCATAAATAATATAAAACTGGAACACTCCACCCTCTGAATTCCAAAAAAGATATTGCAATATTCAAAAAAATCCCTAAAATCAGTAACAATGCTAACTACAAATTCATATCCCAATCAGTTTAAAGAAATATAGTTTGCCTTGGGGCAAAGTCCCGTCTGACTGTAGACCTCTGAAACTTACAAAAGTCATTTATCTGCTTCCAATATACAAAGAGACAGACAAAGGATAAGCATTTGCATTACCATAAGGAGAAATTGGGAGGGAAAAATGAGTCACAGGTCCCCTACAGTTTTGTAAACCTGCAGGGCATACTCCATTAGATTTCAAAGTCTGAGGGTCATTCTTAAGATGTTCAGGGCCTCATGGGGACCCACCTTTTCCACAGGCTTGTCTAATGGCCATTTTCTTGGTTCCACCCTCATCAAGCATCTGGATGGTGACTAAGCTCCAGACCTTACTCTCCAAGAACATTGGGGTGATGGCCACTCCATCCCCGATCTCTGGGGTGCAGTCTCAGCCCCCTTAGGATAGTGAAGTGACAGAAGCATTCTCCCTAATCTCTTGCCTACAGGCTCAACCCTCTCAGAGCAATGAGTTGGTGACTTGGCCTTCCCTAATCTATGGGGAGCAGGCCCACCCCTCTCAGACCTTTGGGGTATTGACCTTACTCTTCCCAACCTTGGAGAATGTGCTCCACCCTCTCTGTACCCTGGGGTGGCAAAACTCTCCCTGAACAGTGTGTGGAACATCCACCCTCTTCAAATGCAGGGCAAATTCACCTTCTTGGTACATGTAGCAGTTTGGCATTATTTATGAATTCCAAAAATAGATATTGGATAATGTTTGTAAACTGGTCTTTTCCTCTGGGCATGATTAAATATGATTAGGGCTTTGATTGGGCCATGTCAGTAGGGTGTTGAGTCCCCACCCCTTGGTGAGTGGGGATTCACAGATAAAAGACATGGCAAAGGACAGAGTTGGAGTTCTGATGCAGAGTTTTTGAGCTGGAGCTCCAGGAAGTAAGCACACAGAGGAGCTTGGTCGTGAGGAAGGAGAGAAGGCCCCGGGAAAAGAGACAAGCAATTTGCCTGACAGTTCACAGCTGGCCTTGTGGAGAGAGGCAAAGCCTAGAGAAACTCATAGTCTACAGCTGACCTTGTGGAGGAAACAGAGGAGCTGAGCCCAGAGAGAAATGGAGCCCAGGGAAGAGAGCAACCCAAGAAGCCTGAACCCTGGCAGACTTTGGCAGCCATCTTGCTCCAACATGTGGCCATAGACTTCGGTGAGGGAAGTAACTTACACTTTATGGCCTGGTAACTGTAAGTTTCTACCCCAAATAAATACCCTTTATAAAAGCCAACAGATTTCTGGTATTTTGCATCAGCACCCCTTTGGATGACTAATACAGTACACATGGGTGGGATCCTTCTCTTTTCCCAAGGAGTTGTCTTAATTCCAGATCTCAGCTTCCATGGTTTTCCTCTTAAAGCCATATTCCCTTCCGTATCTCCCCTCCATGTCCCTTTAAGTCCAGGCTGACAGTGGTTTTCTTCATACATCTCTCACAAAAAGCTTGTTGGTTTATCATGCAGGAAGCAGAGGTCCAAGTCATCAGACATTAAGACTTTCCACAAGTTTTTCCTAGATAACTGCATTTTCCATCTTGATTTACAAGTTCCAAGTTTAGTTAATTCCTCAAATGTGGTGCTATCATCTGGGGACTTGATTTCCAGAAGCTTGGAATTTCCAGAATCAGTTTCTATTTCCTTTGTGCCCAACAATTCAGTTCTCAGCTTATCTCTCTCGCCTAGTATCTTACTATAAGTTACAAAGAGAAGCCAAGCTGCATTCTCCAACTTTACTTTGGAAAGTTCTTCCGCTAAATGCCCAGACTAGCCATTTTCAAATTCTGGCTTCCATAAAACATCACCAAGAGTTAAGCTTGCTAAGTTCTCTGCAACTTTAAAACACGGATCACCTTTCCTCCAGTTTCCAATGATAGTTTCATCATTTACTTCTAAGTCCTCATAAAAAGTCTCTTTAGCATCCATATTTCTATCAACAGTCTCTTCAAAGTAATCTTGGCTTTTTCCATCAAGCCTCTCACAATTCCTCCAAAAAATGCCCCTTACCCATTTATAAAACCATTCCAGCATTTTGGTAATTGCAAAGGCACCACCCCACTTTTCGGTACCAAATTCTGTATTAGTCAGGCAAAGCGGTGCTGAGGCAAAGTACCAGAACTCTGTTAGTTTTTATAAAGGGTATTTATTTGGAGTAGAAGCTTGCAGTCACAAAGCCCTAGAGTCCAATTCAAGGTACCGTAAGAGGTATTTTCTCACCCAAAGTCATTGGCCATGTTTTGAAGCAAACTGGCCCGCAATGTCTGAGAGGGTTTAGTCTTCCTTATTCCTCTTAAGGATCCATGGTCCCAGCTTCTTCTAATCTCAGCTGTAGGCTGGCATAAAGCTCATCTCTCTCCCTAGGGCTCATTTCTTTCTGGACTTAGTTGCTCTGGTCTCTTCACAAGGTCAGCTGTAGACTATCAGGCTCATCTGTCTTCCTGGCTACAGGATCTTCTGTGTATCTTCTCTGTCTGTCTACATCTCTGTGTTCTTGATTGAGTGTCCATTTATATAGCCCACAAAGGGGGGCAGGGACTCAAGTCCAGTCACCCTAATGATGTGGTCAAATCAAAGCCCTGGTGTTAACATAATTTAATCAAAGACATCTCAGCTGAATCTAATACAATCAAAGGGTATCATGCCCAGAGGAACAGACTAGTTTACAAATGTAATCTCTCTTTGGAATTCATAAATAATATAACAAACTGCCACACTAAACTAATCAGCGAAGCAGTTATAGCTCAGTGGTTAAACTCCTGCTTCACATATACAAGGTCCCAGGTTCAACACCTGGTTCCTCCTAAAAGAAAAAGAAAAAAAAAAAAGCCTAACTGGGCCAAGTGATAAGGGGGGTGCGGAGAGGCATCCCAGGAGTTGCAGGGTGGAGAAGTGGAAGGACAAGCACCCTTGGGACAGAGAACTTAGACTGAGGATTTTTTTTTACATTATTTGATTTATATTTTTTAATTCCTTATTCTTTCCTCTATGCCCAGCTACCTTACCTGAGGAGGGAAGGCTTGCAAGGAGATTGGTGAGCACTGACAGCCTGAGAGGGTTGCTAATGGCCTGAGAAGGAAGCCTGTTTTGTTTTTGTTTTTGTTTTTTTGTAGTTGTTGCATTTTTCCCCTCTCTTCATTTTTCTCTTTTTTCCTTAGATTATATCTTTTCTTTCATTCATTTTTCCCTTTTCCATTATGTTTCTTTCATTCCACCTTCTCTTCTTTGGTCCCCATTTTCTTTCTTCTCTTCTCAACTTTCTGGTCCTTTATTTTATTCTATCTTTTTTCCTGTTTCTTTCTTGTTTATTCCACATTTTTATTCTTAATCCTTTTAATTTTTAAGATTTTTCACTCTTATTATTTATTTTTCTTTCTGGTTCCTTTAAGGTTACTTTTCCATCTTGTTTTTATCATCTTCTCCTTTCTTTCCTTTTCTATGATCTTAATGTTTGGGGGTGGGGACATGAACAACTACAAGGATATAGAATAAGTGGAAACAAGTGTCAAAGGGGAATCTTAACACAAAACAACACAAAATAAAATCCTAGAGTAGAAAGAAAAGCTAACCATCTGAATGGGTCCATCAAGATAAAGAGATGCATAGACACCAGCAAAAAAATTACAAGCCATATTAAGAAACAGGAAGACAAGGCCCAATCTAATGAACAAACTAAAAATCAGGAGGAGATGCAAAACGTGGAACAACAAATCAAGGATGTCCAAACAAATATGAATCAAATTAATGAAGTGAAGGAAGAGATAAAGGAAATTAAGAAGATTTTGGGGGAGCCTACAAAAGAAATTGTAAACATACATAAAAAGATAACAGATCTGATGGTGATGCATGGTACAATGCAAGAAATTTAAAATACACTGGAAGCACGTAACAGCAGATTTGAACAAGCAGAGGAAAGAATTAGTGATGTAGAAGGTAATGCATCTGAAATCACATAGATAGTGGAAAAGATAGATAAAAAGTTAGAAAAAATTCAGAAGGGACTCAGGTAATTGAATGATAACACAAATGCACAAACATACATATTATAGGCATCCCAGTGGGAGAAGAGAAAGGAAAGGGGGCAGAAGGAGTATTGAAAGAAATAATGGCTGAAAATTTCCCAACTCTTTTGAGGAACATAGATGTACATGTCCAGGAAGCACAGTGCACTCTAAACAGTACAAACCCTAACAAACCTACCCCAAGACATATACTTATCAAATTGTCAGGTGTGCAGGATTAGGAAAGAATACTGAAAGCAGCAAGAGAAAAGATATCCATTACATACAAAGTAAGCTTGATAAGATTAAGTGCTGATTTCTCATCTGAAACCATGGAAGCAAAAAGGTAGTGGTATAACATAGTTAAGTTGCTCAAAGAAAAAAACTGCCAGCCAAGAATTCTGTATCCAGCAAAGCTGGTAATCAAAAATGAGGGAGAGTTCAAAATATTCACAGATAAATAGAAATTAAGAGAGTTTGTCAACAAGAAACCAGCCCTTCAAGAAATATTAAAGGAAGTTCTGGAGGTTGAAAGGAAAAAACAGGAGAGAGAGAGGGTTGAAGGAGAGTGTAAAAAGGAAAACTATTAGTAAGAATAAGTAAGAAAAATAAAAAGAGAAATAAAACAAAGTATGACATATACAAACCTAAAGAAAAATGGCTAATGTGAGTACTGCCTGGACAGTATTAACACTGCATGTTAGTGGATTAAACTCTCCAAAACTCTCTTTTTGTCAGCTGTCCTGGATGAGTCTGATGAACTGGAGAGTAGGTGTTGGCTGCAACTCTGCTGAGATTCAGGGCCCAACTGGCATATGAACAGACCAAAGATTTATATCTCTGGGACATACTTAACAAGCATAGTGCTAATTATAAGTTCAAAGAAAAGGGGCAGAAGAGCCATGTATAGGGAAATTATAAATGAGTCAAACTCTGTTACATTGGGGACCATATATTCCAAAATAAGGCCAATTGACAGAGCACCAAATTCCTGAGATTGTCTCCCTGCTTATAGTGTCTAGATTTCTCTAGCATACTCAAGAGCCCTGCTGTTTGAGGTACTGTTTACAGTGGCAGTCAATGAGATCCCGCTGAGAAGTTCATAAGCATAACCTCAGGAATAGCCTTCTGACTCACTTTGGAATCTCTTAGCCATATAAACTCATTTGTATTTAATATTTCCCCCTTTTGGTCAAGGTCTTTTTTCCAGATTCATCACTAGTTGGTGCTTGGTAATAATCACTTGGTGCCAAGGAAGCTCATCCTTAGGAGTCATGTCCCACACCAGGGGAATGATAGTGCATTGATATGCTGAGATTGACTTAGAGAGAGGCCACATTTGAGGTACAAGGAGGATTTTAGGCAGTAACTCTTAGGCAATATATAATACTAGGTTAAGTTTCAATTTTACAAGAAAAGGTTCACAAGTAAAACCATCAATATCAAGGGCCTGGTGTAATGGTCTGTCCTCTTTCACTAGGCACTGCCAATGTACTCAGGGGATTCTTCCTGCTCTATTAGAGAATGTAGCAGGACTTCCCAGGTTGGTAATTCAATATTTTTTGGTTATTGTATGGGTCTCCACACACTGAAACAATGACCACTTGACATATTCATATGCCATAGAGGCATACCCCAAGTGCACCCCTCCCCATAAATCCCTCCCATCACTGACAGCCTGCACCAGTGATCCTCCAATTCAGGATTTTAATACACCATTACAACATTAGACAGAGCATGTCAACAGAGGGTTAATAAAGAAACAGAGACCTTGACTAATATGTTAGAGGAGCTAGACCTAATAAACATATATAGAACAGTACTCTCAAATACGGTAGCATAGTCATTCTTCTTGAGCACACATGGATCATTTTCCAGGATAGACCACATTCTAGGTCACAGAACAGTCTCAATGAATTTAGAAAGACTGAAATTATACAAAGTAATTTCTCTGACCACAATGGAATGAAGCTGGAAATTAATAAAGGGCAGAAAACCAGAATCAGCACAAAGATATGGAAGTTAAACAACATATTCTTAGACAATCAGTGGGTTAAGAAGGAAATTGCAAAAGAAATCAGTAACTACCCTGAAACAAATGAAAATGACAACACTACATATCAAAACCTATGGGATGCAGCAAAAGCAGTTCTGAGAGGGAAATTTGTAGCCATAAATGCTTATATTAAAAAAGAAGAAACAGCTAAATTCAATGACCTAACTGCACACCTGTAGGAACTAGAAAAAAACATAAACTAATCCCAAAGCAAGCAAAAACAAGCTAATAACAAAGATTAGAGCATAACTAAATGAAATTCAGAATAAAAAACACTATAAAATTTTAACAAAACCAAAACCTGGTTCCTTAAAAAGATTAATAAAATTGACAAACCATTAGCTAGACTAAAAAAGAAAAGAAGAGAGAAGATGCAACTATCTAAAATAAAAACAAGAGAGGGGATATACCAGTGATCCCACAGAAATAAAGAGTAATGTAAGAGGATACTTTGAAAACTTGTATGCAAACAACACAGATAACTGAGATGAAATGGACAAATTTCTAGAAAAACACAAGTAACCTACATTGATGAGAGAAGAAATTGATTAACTCAACAGACCAATCACAAGTAACAAGATTGAATCTGTCATCAAAAACCTCCCAACTAAGAAAAGCCCAGGACTGATGATTTCACAGGTGAATTCTACAAATCATTCCAGAAAGAACTAACTCCAATCCTGCTTAAGCTCTTCCAAAAAAATAGAAGTGGAGGGAACATTGCCAAACTCATTCCATGATGGCAACATCACCCTAATACCAAAGCCACATAAAGATGCCACAAGAAAGGAAAACTACAGACCAAACACTCTAATGAACCCGAATGCTAAAATCCCCATCAAAATACTTGCTAATCATATTCAACAACACATCAAATGAATTATACACCATGATCAAGTGGGTTTCATTCCTGGAATGCAAGGATGTTTCAACATAAGAAAATCAATCAATGTAATATACACCACATTAACAGAATGAAAGAAAATATCTATTGATGCAGAAAAAGCATTTGACAAAATACAAAATCCTTTCTTGATAAAAATACTTCAAAAGATAAGAATAGAAGGAAATTTCCACAACATGATAAATATTGTCTATGAAAAACCCACAGCTAACATCATATTCAATGGCGTTCCTTCTAGGATCTGTATATGCAAGGATCTGTATATGCAAGGATCCTTCTAGGATCTGGAACAAGACAAGAATGCCCACTGTTACCACTTTTATTTAACATTGCATTACAAGTACTTGCTTGAGCACTTAGGCAAGAAAAAGAAATTACAGGCATCCAAATTGGAAAGGAAGAAGGAAAATCTCACTATTTGGAGATGACATGATCCTATATGTAGAAAGCCCTGAAAAATCTACAATAAAGTTACTAGAGCTGATAAACGGTTCAGAAAAATGACAGGATATAAGATCAACATGAAAAATCAGTAGCGTTTCTGTACACCAATAATGAGCAAACTGAGGAGGAACTCAAGAAAAAAATCCATTTACAATAGCGACTAAAAGAATCAAATATCTAGGAATAAACTTAACTAAAGATGTAAAGGACTTGTACACAAAATTACACAACATTGTTAAAGAAAATCAAAGAAGACCTAAATAAATGGAAGAATATTCCATATTCATGGTTCAGAAGACTAAACATCATTAAGATTTCTATTCTACCAAATTGATTTACAGATTTAACACGATCCCAATAAAAATTACAGCAGCATTTTTTTAAAGATTTATTTATTTATTTATTCCCCCTTGCTGCTTGTGTCTGCCGTGTCCATTTGCTGTATGTTTTTTCTTTTTTTTCTTTTTTTTTTTAAAGATTTATTTATTATTTTATTTTATTTATCCCCCCCTTGCTGCTTGTGCTGCTGTGTCCATTTGCTGCGTGTCTTCTCCATGTCTGCTTATCTCCCCCTTGCTGTGAGGTCTTGCCGCATCAGCCCACGGTGCTGCGCCAGCCGGCCTGCCCTCACAAGGAGGCGCCGGGAAGGGAACCCCGGGCCTCTCATATGGTAAATGGGTGCTCTATCCATTGTGCCACACCCGCTTCCTGCCGTGAGGTTGCTGCATCAGCCCACCGCACCGCTCAGGCCGGCGTGCCCTCACAAGGAGGCCTCGGGACGCAAACCCGGGCCTCCCATATGGTAAACGGGGGGTCTATCCACTGAGCCACACCCACTTCCTGTATGTTTTTTCTGTGTCTGCTTATCTCCCCCTTGCTGTGAGGTCTTGCTGCATCAGCCCTCCGCGCCACGCGGGCCCGCCTGCCCTCACAAGGAGGCCCCGGGAAGCGAACCCAGGGCCTCCCATATGG
>JAQZBX010080573.1:0-13722 GCA_029593785.1 Cabassous unicinctus | reverse complement strand
CTTTTTTTTTTTTTTTTAACAAATCAAATTTATTGATATATATTAATAAAGCATAAACCCATCCAAAGTGATGGTATTCGGTATAATCACATTGTTGTGCATTAATCACTCTAATCAGTTTTAGAGCATTTTCATTTTTCCGGCAATAATAATAATAATAATAAAACAACCAAATAATAGGGTGGGTTGGGGGAAAAATACACCAAATGTAAGACATGGACTATAGTTAGTAGTAAGATTTTGATGATATTTTTTCAAAATTTGTAACAATGTTTCACAGCAATGCAAGGTGTTGGTGGTGGGTTAATGTATGGGATCCCTGTATGATGTTATGAATGTTTGCTTTGTAAGATCACAACTTTTACTATACACTTATTGTTTATGTATGTTCATGTATGAATGATATACTGCAATAAAATTTTTAAAAATTATAAAAACAACCAACCAAACAAAACTCACCACCTCTCAATCTCTGTATGCTTCCCCTGCCATACATAGCTACTCTTCTGTTTCCTTCTCATTAGTTTATCTGCATTTATATTTTGTAAAAACAGTCTTATATGAGCATGTATTCTCAATGAAGGCAATATTACCCTTGAGGGCCCACAACTGATTCTTTGAGGAGTGAAAAAATTTCACTCTTCTTATGTATAAAGCATAGACATATATAAAGTACAAAAACAAATACACAGGGTATATATGATATTAAAATTGCATGGGAGGGGTAATTAGGAAAATTGTCTTTAAAAGCTCTTTAGGAAAGCTATAATGAAAACAAAACATTTTGAAAAATGGTATTCTAGAGGAAAGATCAGCTCTCATCTCTTCTGATAACTGTATCCTTATTTTACCTCCCTGATCTTAAGTTTCTGTCTTGATAACCTGTTTGGTATTTATAGGCCTCGCTGAAACTCAGTTTCTGCCTTTCTCCTGAGACTCACTCCTGGTTAGATGTTTAACTGTCTGTTCACCTACATTTTCTGGGTATTTTATGTTCCCAGTTTCCTTGATGATTTTCTTTTGCCTTTCTTTTCTTTCTTTTTTTAAAATTCCTCGACTGCATCTTCTCTTTGAGTCTTTATATAACATTTTGCCATATTAGGCAAAATTATCTTTACATGCGCCAACACTGACAGCAGTATCTGCATTGTTTATGCCCTATCACACCCTTTTCCATTCTTCTTCCTCACCTTGCAATGAATTCTTCCAGGTCTGAGCATGTCATACAGTTGAATGAGGAGATGGCTACTCATAAAGCATAGCTGAACTTCAGCAAGGCCCCTCTAAAAAGTGTTTCTGATGTTTTCAAATATTTCTTTCTGAAGGCATGAAGATACTCCAGTTTCATTTGAAATTGAAAACTTAAAAAAAAATGAAAAATTCTTAGTAACAATAAGAACCTCCTCTATGGCAATGACTTCTATTTAAGAGTGGGTATATCCACATTTGGAATTGGATGCATGAGAAGCATAATGAACTATCACAGTTTTCCAGATATGATTTAGAAACAGAAATAACTTAATGCCTGTTTTAAAGGATGGGTCACATCATATAATTTATTTGGGAGACAAAGTCAAGTTTGAGGCAGTGTCCCGTCCAATGAAGATGTGTCAACTTCACTCATCAGAGTATCATCCCTGGATAAGCCCCAATCTCTCTTAAAATCACTGGTTAAGACCTTATGTTACTATAGACATATTGTGATTCTAGCAATGGAAGAAATTACAACATTGATGTGGAGGGAGTGACCACTGGAGGCTCTGGGGGCAGGGAGAGGGAACAACAGTTGTAATTCAGGGGCTTTTTCGGGACTTGGGAATCGTCCTGAGTGACAATGCAATGACAGATATAGGTTTTATATCATCCCATAACATGCAGAACTGTGTGGGAGAGAGTGTGGTCTACAATGTGAACTATGGTCCATGCTTAATGGCAAAACCCCAGGATGTGTTTTTCAATTGCAATGAATGTGCCACACTAATGAAGGATATTGTTTATGTGGGAGGGTGTGGGAGGTGTGGGGAGTGGGGCATATGGGAATCCCTATATTTTTTGTGTATCATTTATGTAATCTAAGTATCTTTTTAAAAAGTAAATAAATAAAATAATTTTAAAAAACATATGTTAAATTAAGGAAACATGTAATTTTGAAAATTAGTATTTTAATTAAGAGTCTCAAAACTTGACCCTATGATAAAAGATCAATTAAGTGTTTAGTTTGTTTGAATATTAAGGTGATTTGGTAGTTAATAAGCAAAAAGGCATATTAAGTATATTAAGAATGAGATTGAAAATCAAAACCTGTTAGTTCCTAAATATGATTCATTTAAAGTTTGAATAGGTATTGTTACTACTGTGGTAAGTCATGCCCTTCTCTAATTTCAATTTTTAAAATGCAACTGGCACACAAAATGGGCATTTCAACCTTGGTATGCATATCTAATGCCTACCATCAATTAGACTAAAAAAGAAATGTCTACATATTGAAAATTCCAATTTGTGTGGGTTACTTCCTAGCACAGGTATAAATACCATCCTTCAAACTATTTTGCACGGAATTCATGAAAAAGGGGGAGATTTTCATCTAGAGAGGTGTTTATTATTTTATAATTAATTGGAGAAAACACTTTGTGTTATTAAATACTTCTGGGTAAAGAAAGTGAGGAAAGGAGCAAAGGAATAAAGAGAAAAGAGATTTCTGAGTTAGGATACAGACATTTGTTATTAGGAAGTAAAATATAGTGAGACTTGGTAAATGGTCATTGTAACTGTCTTCTTAATTTCCATTGGGCCCAAATGAATGCACATATGACATTCAGAATGGAATAGAACAACTACAAGAATGTTCTTCCATGGAAGACCAAAAGGTAACACTGCACCAGAAAATCCTTTCTACATTACAGTAACTGATTACACTATTTCTCTTCTATTTCTGCCTGATAAAGAATTTCTTGATCCTAGAGTCTTTGTGACTATTCACATAAAAAAGGTGGTTTTCTGGTCATTTACAATCACCTTTTATAATAATGTCCCTTATAAAAAATAAGTAATAATGCAATAAATTGTAACTGTGATTTTAACCTTAAGTTTGCTGATATCTTTCTAGGAGCCCAAAGTCTTTAATTTGCCCCTTAAATTATACCGTAATGGCAAGCTTCCATTATCAACCAGAGTTCATAAGTGTCTCAATTTCCCCTCACTTGCCCTCTGTTTCATATCGATCTTCTAACACACATTTTAAAACCGCTCAGGACTTTTTCTTGTTTCTTTGTTTGTCTGTTTTTGTTTTTTTAATTATTATTATCGAAATGAAAAATGCTCTAATAATGATTGAAGTGATGAACACACAACTATGTGATTATACCAAATGCCATTGATTGTACACTTTGGATAAATTGTATGCTTTATTAGTATGTATCAATAAAATTGATTTGTTAAAAAAAAAGATTTAACTATACCATGCTAAAGAAGGTAGCCAATTACAGTTATACTAAAAAGCCCAATAAATAGGCTTGATTATATTGTATTATTTTCATAATAAAAATGTTGATTTGTTATCCATCCATAGGGGTTTAGTAATTAAAGTTTTAGTAACTGTAAATGTCCATTGCAGAGCTAAAAACAAATAAATATTTAATCCCCCTCCCCCCCCCAAAAAAAAAATCCTCAGGTTGACTCTGACACCTTGTATGTGTGAGCTTGAAAATTTTCTTCTCTCCCTCGATTTGATAGCAGGAAAGGTTGGGGGAAGAAATGTATGAAAAGAATGCAGAAAAATGCCACTTATATCATTGTAATTTCATGATGATTATAAAGCAGTTTTTGAACGTTCCTAGATCACTACCTCTGTGTTTTCCTTTTTAGACTTTCCTTCAAAACTACAGACTGTGATATTGACACCCTTTCCTACAAGACTGAGAAAACACTTCTATAAATTTACAATGATAACTCTTTTTCTACTAGCAGATATTCTTCAATGATAATTATGCATGGGAAATAAAATTATTTATTACCTTTTGTTACAGTAAAGTTATAAAACTATTAGATTAATCAGCATGTAAATTTGCCAAATGAAAGAAGGGAGAAGCTATCACTGAGGCAAAGCAGCTTGTCTGTCTAAATGCTAAACATGTTTGATACTTATATCTTCTCACACATCATGCCAAGGTAAATAAAATCAAAATTAATATTGCTCATTCCTTTGCTTCCTGAGAAGAGTGGCTTTTGTTTATGCAACTCTAGTTAGAAAAAGCTTGCTTAGTAATACAATATTTCAAATTAAGAATGTATTCTGTTAGAAGCATCACTTCTAATGCCAAGGATTTTTCTAAATCCTTAAGCCAAACATCCTGGACCAATGTAAATTTCTCTCTTTTTTCTAAACAGACTAAATATATATTGATTTTGAGTTTCCTGGGCTCTATAGAATTATTTAGTAAAATGTAGTCCCTAAAACCCAAAACCAGCATCACTATTTTTCTGTAGACAACATTTGAAGCAGACATTTCTAAAGAAATGAGAATTTCATTGAATATTACATTAGTGATAAATAACTAAGATTTAGAAAGTGACTTTTGGATAATTTTCAGTTTCATTTTAATTGGGACAGTCTCAGAAACAAGTTTGACTTTTGACCTTGATATTTTAACAAGTTATTAATTAATCTGTCATGCTATTTTTCTTGCTATTTCACTGACTAAATAATGAAACTGGGTGAAGATTTGGAATTATCAGAATGATTTTCAGTCTATTTTCACTTTCTCACCTCTGCTACTCTAAAAACCTGATGACCATGGCAGGTTTATAGTATAAAACATTTGTTATTAAAAGCTGATTTCTGAGTTATTTATGAAGTCTTACTATTCAGGTATTGAATCATATATATGCTCAAAAAGGAATATACTCAAAATTGGACTATCTAGAACAGAAATGCTGATAAATTCATAAGTAATGAAGAAATTTTAAGAATTTTCCAATTAATCACAGGCTTAGTGATTTAGATAAGTTTAATTAGATAACTATGTAATAGATGAGGTTAGCATTGAGTTCTGCATTTATATGACTTCTAAAAGAAAACTAATGTTTGTTATTAAAATAGCAGTGCTACTAATTTTTTCAATGTGTAAGAAGCAAATACTGAAATGAAGATGATGACACTTTGACCACTGTTGGGAGTAGGAGACCTGGTATTTTATTTGTTTTTCAGGCATCTACCAACTCTGCTGACCTTATCAATTTTTTTCACAATTGCTACCCAAAATTCTTTTGCTGTTTGTGAATGCTTGTCAGTTCCAGTGGGCCCCCAATTCTCATGCCAAGCATCTTTGCTCTATGTAGTTGTGCAGCATTCTGGCTCCTGAGCTAAACTGTTCCAGCCATCCACAGTTATGTTGACATGAATTAGAATGGGGTACAAATGAAAGCGACTTTAAGGCTTAGCTATTTAGTGTGCTTCCAAATGTTCAGAGTAAAATCACATCTTGACCGTAGAACGAGGTACCTAGATCTTGCGCTCTGAAATCAGAGAAGCAATGATTCAAATCCCAGGCTCCACCTTTTACCTGAGTGAACTTGCAGTCTCAGAGTCTGTTTCCTCCTCTTTAGGAGGAAGTATGACAGTGGAAAACAAAACAAAAAGAAATGGTTAAAAGATATTGGTGATTATGTACAAGGCACTGTGGTAAATGCTCCGTCCAAAAGGTTCTTTCCCCAGAGAACTGTTGGGAAGATTAAATGAGATAATGAGTACAGAACACAACAGAAGCACTCCATCCACGGTTGCTACTTTTTCTACTATTACTGCTACATTAGCTGCTGCTGCTGGTACTTACTACTAGTAGCAGAATTAGTATTTTGTTGTAGACAATAGCTCTGACCTGAAATAGCCTTCTCAATAAAGTTGCCAGATAAAATGCAGGGCACCAAGTAAATCTGAATTTCAGATAAACAAGGAATAATTTTGTAATATAAGTATTACATGGGACATATTTACATTATATTGCATGGTACATGCTTATACTGAATATTTTTTTTTGTTGTTACCTGGAATTCAAATTTAACAAGGCATCCTGTATTTTGTTTGCTAAATCTGGCAACCCTACTTCTCAAATATGCATATAGTTTGCTTTGTGGTAGAAGAGCAGAGACTGTATAGATTAGTCACCAGAACTGTGAAAAGCACTTCAAGTAGTCCCTAAGTTTGGGAAGGGTACTGGCTTCTTTATCTCCAGTGGAGAGTTCACTAGCACATCTCATTCGGTCACGATGGGCCACAATGTATTTTCTATGCTCGTAAAAACATCTTTTCAAGAATTTGGACTCTATTCCTGGTTGTGTTGGACACTATTTTATTGCAGTAGTTTCATGTGGTTGGCTATGTATAAAGAAGTGGTAGTAAATATGCACACGTATACACCCACACATATACATAAGGACTTAAGCAACTGTATTCTCAATTCAAGAATTTCACATTTTTTCAACTGTTTATATAGAAACCCCTCAAATATTTTACCAATAACTTATTCTCTTGAATGTAAAATTTGTCTCTATTCTAAAGAAACATAAGCCCTATATCTGTTTCTAACCTATTTATCTTTAAAACATAATGATATTTGTATAAAAGCTATTTCATGCTCTTAAAACCTTTTGAGTCTTTCGTCTATTCCATATCTTATTTTAAAAATTATACTTTATGTTATATATTGAAAAAAAAAGTCTGAGGCTCTCAATATGACAGAACACTACACACCAGGAAAGAATTCTGATTTTCACACTTGGGAGACATTTCTGCCCCTCCTTCCATATCACACATTTATCTAAAGATAAGAAATGCCTCACACACCATTTGGAAGTTATTCTCTAAAATGTCAGAGTTGAGCATTAACATTATGTGCTTTATCTCCAAAATCACCCTGTAAGCATGAATATCAATCTAGCTATATACTTTTTAACAGCATTTATTATCATGGGGTTGCTGTTTTGCTATTATATTAATTTGCCAAATAAACTCATTCTAAATCAAATGAAAACACTTTCTACTCTAAATAATGACAAACCTTTACACAACTTTTTTATATTTGACAATATGACATTTATCGTTATCACCCAAAGCTTCTCATTTGGACTCTAGTAACACTTACAGAATTCTCATGTCAGTTCCATCTTGATTCATTTGTGTGAGTGAGGGCAAAACCATGAAGTGAGTAAAGTTGGTATCTAGTGACACCCTCCCACACCCTCAATGCCTGTTTTCTCCTTCTTGGCATCTTCTCAAACATTTGTGTGAGGAATGAGCAAATAAATATTGAAGTAATCAGATGGTCACTGTAGACTGCAACCTTGTAAATATGATTAATCCCACCAAACTTGGGGGTGGTTGAGATGGGGAAATATACACACATATATTTGTTACATATATGTTCCTCCCACAATTAAAAAAAGGCAACTAAAGAGACAATGACAAGTAAATGCAATGTGTGATCCTGGGTGGGATCTAAGAAGGGAGGAGTAAAGGCTCCAAAGTATATTATTGGGGCAAATGAAAAAATTAGAATGTAAACTGTAACCTTTACATCAATGTTAAAATTCTTGAACTTGATAACTGCACTTAATGTGAACATCCTTTCTTAAAGGAAATGAAATGGCAGTATTAAGTTTTCAAGGAGCATGAAGAATACAACCTACCCTCAAGTATCCAGATGGTCACTATATATTTTAAAATGACTGACAATTCACAGTATTTATTCCTTTGCTAAGAAAACTGTCCATATTGGGCTAAAGGGAAAGGATCAGATATTCATCACTGCAGCATCTGCTGTCACCTTCTGAAAAACTGGCAGGAGGAAACATTTCTCTAAACACTTTAGGCACTCTTTGGATAAGAAAACAATTTCACTGCTGTGTGAAGAAATCTCATGCAGCCAAGATGATTACACTAACTACCATTTATTTGGTATTTTATGGTCCTTAAGAAGCTTCACAAGTCATTTTGGGAAAATGATTAGTCAAAGATCAAGGAAAACTCCCTGCTCCCTGTGAGGCCCTGAATTAATAAACATTTTGTTTGATTTGTGTTGTTTTGTTTTTAAAATAAGATAGGAAATGGAAGATTCAGAACTCCAAGGCTTGTACGGCAGTGAAAAAGGTTTGTTTTGTTTTTGCTTTGGAATATTAAACTTTATTTTTAGAGAAGTTTTAGACTTACATTTACAGAAAAATTACATTAAAGTATAGGCATTTTCCATATTACCTCCCACTGTTTGTTTTTTAGCAAAGATATTATTTTTTTATTTTCTACCAAGACAATGTTAAATAATAATCAGAAATTATCCTCAACCTTCTTCTGGGGTGTTGTTTCTTTCATTTCAAATGTGTGAACATTGAAAAGTTCCCCCACTGAAGCCTTTATGGAGGAAGGGTTGGAGAGGATGGAACAAGATCATTCTGTCCATAAATACAATCTCTTTGGGTGTCACATGGTTACCATGTCCAAAGGGCAAGATGTCAAAGCTTCAGCTGTTGTGTCCCAGACAACTGACAAGGAGTATATTCAATTAAAAATTTTCTCATTTGGAAACCACCTTTTCCTCTAACAGGAAAATGACAAAGTAGAGACATGTTTACTCTCTCAGGACAAATAAGATGATATTTTTTGAAGAGGATCTCAAACTTCCATTCTTTTTCTCTTTGTAACATACAAAATATTTTTGGGTAATGGAATGGCCCGGTCAGGGCAGAACTCTGCTTTAGTAAAATACTAATGATAATTATCAAGTCCCATTTGCAGAGATACAGGAAAACTTGTCACATGGCAAATAGCCAAAACAAAACAAAACAAAACAAAACAAAAAAAAATCCAACACACTATATATAATTCAGAAGTCCAGAATTTTCCAAGAGTTTTTGAGCACCATTCTACTCAAAGTGAGGTTGGTGGACCAGTCTCATCATTTAGGAACTTGTTAGAAATGCAGAATCTCATACCTCATCCCTCACCTACTAAATCAAGAAGTGCATTTTAACAAGAGTTCCAGGTGATTCATATGCAAATTAAATTTAAAGGACCATTGTGTTAGCACAAACACATCATTTCATTAAAGCCCCACAACAAACGTGAGGGGGTAGTTTATTCTTAGTATCCTTAGCATGTTTATGAAGAGACTGGGGCTTTGAGATCTTATTCAAAATAATATTTAATTTCCCAAGGGTATAGCCTTCTTTAATAGTAATTTTAATAATAATATAACAATAATTAAGGAAAAACATTAGCAGCAGTACAACATAAGTGGTTACTAGTGCTTGCTCCAGGGTCAGACTGTGTGGGTTCAAATCCTGACTCGACCTCTCACCAAGGGTAAATCTTGGGTAAGTCGCTTAATATTTCTGAGCCCCAGTTTTCTCAACAGTAACATGTGAGTTCGGAAAGAACCTACCTAATGGTGTTAAGAAGGGAGAGGATTGAATGAATTCAAGTAAAGTGCTTAGAATAATCACCTGGCATGTATGTTAGGTAGGTATAAGTAGTAGGAATAATAGTAATAGTCATAATAACTAACATTTTCCCCAGAACTTTTCACATGCTTTATCTGATTCACTTGTCTATATAGCCCTATGAGATAGGTACAACTGTCATCCCTACTTTGGGGCAGAGGGACTGAGGAGAAGTGGGTTTGCCCAAAGTCACATGGCTGATGAATATGATGTTGGAATTAAAATCCCAACCTGAGCTCCATGTTATGATACCATTCTTCTAGTTTGAGTGCCTTAAGTCCAGATCTTTTGAATGCAAACCCTCTATTTTCCCACCAAACTGCACTTCTCTCCAACCATGAAGGAGAAGAGCATTTTCAGATGATGGGTGATGCATGAATACTATTTGATTTACAATTATTGAGCTTTTAGATCTGCTTCTCTGTTTTCCTCCTGGCCAGTTCCTTTACTCTGCCGTGGTCCTAGAGAAGACTCTCCTTTCTTGCTTTTCTCAAAGCCAGAAGGCAGTTTCAAATCAGCACCAAAATTCTCTTAGAAGGTAATAGACTGCTGAGCTAGGAGGTCTAGCTTCCTCAGGATTCTGTCTAAATATATAGGCTCTTAGCTTGTCTATTTCACAGCACTCTGAGGGCAGCTTGAGTTTTGATGGAGAAACAGTGAAAGCAAAAAGCTTTAGCCTACAGAATGATTATCTAATGATGGTGCAGTGATTTGGAACTATATTCGCCCCAGAAAATCATATTCTTAAAGCTAATCCATTCCTCTTGGTGTAAAACTATTGTAAGTAGGACCTTTTGAATAGATTACTTCAATAAAGGCATGGCCAAGGGTGGGTCTTATCCTCTTACTGGGGTCCTTTATAAACAGGATGAACATGGAGAGAGAGAGAGAGAGAGAGAGAGAGAGAGAGAGAGAGCTATGGAAGCAAGAAACTGAAAGCAATGAAACCCAGAAGAGATGGGATAGACCAGCAGACACTACCATGTGCTTTGCCATGTGACAGAGGAGTTCAGCTTTGTCAGCAGCCAGTCTTCAAGAAGAAAGGGTTGCCTGATGATGCCTTGATTTGGACATTTTTCTCAGCCTCAAAATTGTAAGCTTGTAAACTAATAAATTCCCATTGTTAAAAGCCAACCCATTTTATGGTATCTGCAAACTAAAGCAGATGTTATATCAGGTACAAGAGGGCAGTACACTGTAAGGTAAAATGGAATTAAGAATAAAAAACATTTTTCCAGATAGCCTTTGATGTCAGCCTGTAGGCAAATGGCATTCCAGATAGCAGTATCCCCACATCAGCCTTTAGGAAGCAGCCAAAGGGACCATGATAACCTACATGTTGTAGAAGGTGGCTTTTCTGATATTTAACCTCACCAGTATTTTTCATAACTAAAATTTTTAAAATTATTGTGATGGTCTATGAAGATGAAAACACACCTCTCCACACCAGCCAGAAGCATGGATGGGCTTGAGCATGGAGCAAGCTTATAGGTGGAAGACATAGTGTATTAGTCAGCCAAAGGGGTGCTGATGCAAAATACCAGAAATCTGTTGGCTTTTATAAAGGATATTTATTTGGGGTAGAAGCTTACAGTTACAAGGCCATAAAGCATAAGCTACTTCCTTCACCAAAGTCTGTTGCCATGTGTTGGAGCAAGATGGCTGCCAACGTCTGCAAGTGTTCAGCCTCCATCTTCCTCTCTTGGCCTCATGGTTTTAGCTTCTTCCAATATCAGCTGTTAGCTGGGATAAGTCTCGTCTCTCTCCCGGGCCTCATTCCTCTCTGGGCTCAGCTGCTCTGTTCTCTCCACAAGGCCAGCTGTAGACTACCACATGAACCGCTCATCTCTCTTCCCGGGGTCTCTGCTGTGTCTAATGGAGCCTTCTCTCTTTTCTCACATATCAGCTTCTCTGTGTATTTTCTTGCTGGGGCTCCAGCATACAAAATTCTTTCTCCTCTGCCATGTCGTTTTCTCTGTGATTTCCTGCCCACGGAGGGGGCAGGTAGTCAACATCCTACTGACATGGCCCAATCAAAGCCTTAATCATTATTTAATCAAGTAAAAGTGAAACCTCTGAATCCAATACAATCTAATATGTCCAGAGAAACAGACCAGTTTACAAACATAATCCAATATCTATTTTTAGAATTCATAAACAATGCCAAACTGCTACATGTAGTAAATACTATTACTTTTCTACACTTCAAAGGAAAGATTATTGTTCCCAATAGTATATATAGGGAAGGCAATACTTTACATGCCTAACATTCTCTTAAGGAATAAATGTCCAACTTCGGGAAATTTGGAATCATTGGTATAGTAGTATGTGTTCTCACATATAAACTAACTTTTCTAATATTTCATAATATGAAGGACTTTTATAGATCTGGGTAAGCAACACATTAGGTTGGTTTTAATGAGTTCATTTTTAAAACAGCTTGGATATGTTGTGAGGCTCATAAGAATTAATAGAGTATTATTGAAGTCTAAGTTTTCTGTTAGCTAAGAGTTTGAATATTGAGGTCTTTGTCAAGGCTACAATTCTAAGTCTTTGAATAGGATGGAAAAGTATCAGTTGAATCTTGAAAAGGACAGAAAAGCCATCTATTGTCTGGATTATTTGTTGTTTGGAAGGATGAGAAATGGAACTAGACTAGAAGCTTAAGTTTTTTAATTAGCCCTTGTCAGAACATCAAAGATTTCTCTCCCCCTCTTAGATAAGGCAAAAAAGATATTTATTAATAGAAGAAAGATATACTAGTCTAAGGTCAAAGTAACAAGAATGTGTGTATGCATAGGGGTTCCAGAAGGAATACAACTGCAAAGGTCTGAAAGATTTCTAAAAATACATAGAAAAAAAGAAAATTAAAACCACATAATAAACCTGACTGAAAAGAAAATGGGACAATGGGACAATGATTTTAGGAGAATATGTAGTTGATCATTCTGTTTTGCACACTAGCTGATAATTTGGAGCTGAATATCATGTCTAGATTTTTCTCTTTTTTCTCCTTTTGCTTTAACTCAGCATGTTTTGTCATTATTTCTTTTGCAGAAGTGAGTGGGATGTGATATTGAGGTTGCTATAGTTACTCATTTTTAATTAGTTTGGTGAAGGCTATCCAACCAACCAAACAGCATTCTCTCACTCAAAAATATTAGAGGATAGTGGAAGGGAAATTTGTGACTGAAAGATGACTCATCACAACATAAATACAGGAAAACATTAAAAATAGTTAAAGAATAACATTCTAATTTATTGAACAGTGATTTTTTTTTTTAAGTTTCTTTTGTCAGGTATATGATTTGAGGGCATTTCAATACCATTTATTTGAGTAAAATTTATTTAATCCCTTAAAAAACTAACTTTTTGTTGTTGCAATCTGTGCAAAAGTTAGCATATCTATTAATAGTAAATATTATGATGGCAAATTTCAAATATAATTTACAAAAATCAAAATGTACTACAACTTTAAAAAGCAGAAATAGTTTTTGGATATTTTATAAAAAATTAAATTCTCCACAGAAAAAGTAGTTTATCTTACTAAATATATTAAATTTATAAAAGGACACTATAAACTTTATAGTGGACAAGTGGATGAAAGATATTCAGAGAAAGTGTCAAAATCTCATTATTTAGGAGAACAAAAAGTAGAAAATAAAATTTAAACCAATAAGGGAGTTTTTAAAATATCTGTCATTCTAATGATAAAGAAATTCAGTCTGTTGGAAACCTACAGAAAAATTATCCAGGGAGAAAAAGAGAAGAATTTGGCCAAGATAAGTTTGAAATATTTATGGTTATGGATATTGGATCCTTCAGCCGGATGCCTGAGTAAAACTCAGCAAAACTCTCATTTGATTATCCCTCTTTTAAAGTGAACTCAACTGTAAATATCAACTCTAATCATGGCTTAAGTTAAGAAAGTGTCCATGTCTTTATCAGTGTAACATAGAAATATTTACATAAATACCATATTGCTTAAAATAGCTATAGAGCTATGGAAATACTAAGTTGACATGTAAACGTTCTGCTCAGTAAGGAATGCTCTAAAGCAAACTCAGGTATATGAAAATCCATTGGCCCTATAATTCAAAAATTATGGAAAAAAAGCATTTATTTTAGCAGCTTAACCCTCTAAGCCCAACCCCCTAATTGTTTTTATATATAATCTAAAGTCCTTCTATACTTTAGTTCTATTAAAAGAGATCAGATAGGAAAGCATATTGT
>JAQZBX010080572.1:0-13801 GCA_029593785.1 Cabassous unicinctus | reverse complement strand
TAAAAAAAAAAAAAAAAAAACAATGGAGAAAGAACCAAAAGCTGTCTGGGGGACCTGCTTTGGGGGTTAGCAGACGAGGACAGTGCTACACGACTCCCAGGAGGGCAAAGGACAGAGAGGCAAAGAAGCCGAAAAGATAAACGTGAGTTACCAAGCCCCCTTGGCAGCCGGGAAGGGCTCCCCTCCCCCACCCCCAAGATATTAACCTGAGGTAAAACCCCTCTTTCTCTGTGTTCTACTAGAAGGGAACAGATATCTTCCTCCCTAGCAGCTGTTTCAAGGGAAAAGGGAGGGGAGGTCGGGGTGCTCTTCTTCAGTGAATTCCGCCAGCAGAGCACGCTTTGAATCTCTGATCTGGAGAGTCAACACAGGAACACAGGAAAGCCTGGATTGAAACACCTCCATGGAAAGGTGCATTGACTACCGCCATCTGCTGGCCTGTCCAGAAACTGCATGGACAAAAACTGCTCGCACTCTCTGTATCCAATTCCTAGGAGAAAATATGTGCCCCATAGTGAGTCCTTGACCCGATTTTGAAAACTTAAGCTGGGCAATATTAAAGACTGAGAATAAGTTGAACCAAATATCAAAGAAGACCTGTGGGGGGAAAAAAAACACAATAGGCAAGAGAGAGAAATTAGCCATCAGAATAAATACACCAACATATTCAGATGCCTGGATATCAGCAAAAAATTATAAGCCATACTAGGAAATAGGAAGAGATGGCCCAGACAGAAGAACAAACCAAATATTCTAAAGAGATACAGGATTTAATACAATTAATCAGTGATAATCACACAAGTCTCCTGAATCACTTCAAAGAATTTAAAGAAAATATGACTGAAGAAATAAAGGGATATTAAGAAGATACTGGGAGAACAATTGAAAGAACAATTTGAAAGCCTGCAAAGAAAAGTAACAGAACTTATGGGAATGAAAGACATAATGGATGAGATTAAAAATACATTAGAGGCACATAAGAGCAGATTTGAATTGCTTGAATACAAAATTAGTGATTTCGAGGACGGAACATCTGAACTGGAAAAGACAGGAGAACAGAAAGAGAAGAGAATGGAAAAAATGGAACGGAGTATCAGGGAATTGAATGACAATGCAAAATGGACTAACATTCGTATTATTGGTGTCCCAGAAGGAGAAGAGAATGGAAAAGGGGCAAAAAGAATATTTGAGGAAATAATGACTGAGTACTTCCCAACCCTTATGAAGGAAATAAATATCAATATCAAATAAATGAATATCAAGCACCCTAAACAGAATAAATCTGAATAGACCTACCCCAAGATACCTACTATTCAGAATGACAAATATCAGAGCTAAAGAGAGGATTCTGAAAGCAGCAAGAGAAAAGCAAAGCATCACATACAAGTGCCCACCTCTCATCAGAAACCATAAGAGAAGAAAGTGGTATGATATATTTAAGGTACTGAAAGAGAAAAACTGCCAGCCAAGAATTCTGTATCCGGCACAGCTGTCCTTCAAAAATGAGGGTGAGTTCAGAGTCTTCATAGACAAACAAAAACTGATAGAATATATTACTAAAAGACCAGCTTTGCAAGAGATACCAAAGGAGGTGCTGCAGCCTGTAAGGAAAAATCAAGGGTGAGAGATTTGGAGAAGTTTATCAAAGCCAGATGAAAGAAAATGCATAGCATGAATTATTTGAATCTGTCTTTTTTGATTGTCATTTAAAGTTTTAGACATAGGGACATTTATTCTGAAGAAACAGGGCAAAACTCCTGTTTGTAAGATAAGTCTTTGAAATGAAACACATAAATCTAAATGGTAGCATTATTGTATAGTATTTTGGACTATGCTTTGAATAAGTTATGGTTTATACTTAAGATTAGAATTCTGAGCATATTTTTGATGTATAAATTTAATTTAATCCAAATATATAGATGGATACATTTTAAAGACACAACTTGAAAAGCAAATTCTTGAATAGAAAATAACTTGGTCAGTGTTATTAAAATGTTGACTCATTGACTTTTGTTTTATGATAAAGGAAATAAGTGATTGCTTTTTCTCCTAGAAATATACTGCTGTTACTATTCATTCTGTTTTCCTTGCTTCTGTAGAGTACGTTTGTCACAAGGCTTAAATGTTTTTAATATTCATTTTGATTCAAAGTTGTGGTTTTGTTGTATGTGGAATCTTGAAATTTCAGCCAGAAATGCATGCAAATGTGAACATTCTGAAGTTTCTCTTAATTCTGATTTGTGCTTAAGTTTTTGGCTTTAAAGAAGTTATAGCAATGGTAGTTGCCTCCTTCAGTATTTGTTAGATGTGTGAAGTACTGATAAATGTCACAATGATGGTTTTATTTTTTAGATTATCACGGTAGGCTCGTTAGTCCTTACCACAAGTAAGCCATTTTTAAAAATGTACATTTTTTTAATGAGCGGATTTTACAGATACATCATAATAAAGTGTACTACTACATTAAAAAAAAATAGGGGATGATGTGGGAGAGGGAGGGGGTACATGGGAATCCTTCATAATTTCTATGTAACTTTTCTGTAATCTAAAACCTCTTTAAAAATAAAGTTTGTTATATTTGGACCCTTACCTCACACCATATACAAAAATTAACTCCAATTAGATCAAATACTCAAATATAAGAGCAAAACTATAAAACTCTTAGAAGAAAACTTAGCAGTGTGTTCATAACCTTGTATTGCGCAAAGGATTCTTAGACATGACACCAAAAGTGAGAGTAACAAAAGAAAAAATATATTGGACTTCATCAAATTTAAACACTTTGTGTTTCAAGGGAACCCATTAAGAAAGCATAAAGATAACCCACAGAATGGGAAAAAGTTGGTGTAAATCTATATCTGATAAGGGACTTGTATCCAGAATGCATAAAGAACTCTTGAAATTCAATAATAAAAAGACAAGCAACCCAATTTAAAAATGGGCCAAGAATTTGAATAAAAGTTCTTCAAGGAAGAGATATAAATGGCCAAAAGCATGTGGAAAAGATGCTGTACATCATTCGTATTCAGGGAAATATAATTCAAAAGCACAATGAGATACCACTTCACACTCACCAGAATGGCTAGAATCAAAAAGTCAGAGAATAACAAGTGTTGGTGAGGATCTGAAGAAATCTGAACCTTTATACCCTGCTGATGGGAATGTAAAATGATCTAGCCACTTTGGAAAACAGCCTCCAGTTCCTCAGTTAAGCAGAGTTACCATATGGCTGAGCACTTCCACTCCTAGGTATGTACCCAAGAGAAATAAAAACATATGTATCACAAAAACATGTGTGTGAATGTTTATAGCAGCATTATTCATAGTAGCCAAAAAGTGAAAACAACCCAGATGCCCATCAACGGACAAATGTACAAACAAAATGTGATATATCTATACATGCTACAACATGGATGGACCTGGAAAACATTATGTTAAATGAAAGAAGCCAGTCACAAAAGACCACGTGGCATATGATTCCATTCACATGAAATATCCAGAACAGGGAAATATATATGGAGAGAAAGTAGATTAATGGCTGCTTAGGGTTGGTGATAGGGATAGAGACATAGGAAAGTGATAGCTGATGAAGGGTATGAGCTTTCTTCTTGAGCTGATGAAAATGTTCTAAACTCGACTATAGTGTCTGTGGAGTTACTAAAAACCATCAAATTGTACACTTTACTTTTTTATTTTTTATTTTTAGGAGGTACTAGGGATTGAACCCGGGACCTCATACTTGGAAAGCAGGCACTCAACCACTGAGCTACATCCGCTCCCCAATGAGAGTTGGGGTTTTTTTGTTTGTTTTTAGGAGGTACTGGAGAAACAGGCACTCAACCACTTGAGCTACATCCACTTCCCAAATTGTACGCTTTAAATGGATGAATTGTATGATATGTGAATTCTATCTCAATAAAGCTGTTAAGAAAAAGAATGAATAGATTTGTATGAATAATACCAGTAATGCTAAAAGCAGGATTGGATCAGGGCTTATGAAAAAATCCTAAGGACAAAAATTTGTGGTGGTTATTTGTGAAGCAAGAACAATTGGAAGAGAGTGGGCTTTCTGCTTGAAAGATATGGTGTAAAATCAACAGATTATGGAGAAGTAAAAGAACCAGTCACCTATGTTTTGGAAAACAATCCTCAAACCAGAAGAATTGGAGCAAGCATGGGTAATACATAATTTTAAAGATGGGTAGGTAGGAAGTAGTAAGAGAAGACTTGCTTTCTCCCTTCCCTTGCCCTCTCTCTCCTTCTCTTTCTCTCTCAGTCCCTGCTCTTTTCTACCCCTTCCCCTCTCTTCTAGCTTAGAGGAATCAGCAGAATTGGGCCTCAGGAGAGTGAGGAAAGTGTGGGGAGCTTTAGGGAGGGGTCCAAGGATGCAGCACAATGGGGGTGGGATGGAGAGAGCTTCAGGGGATGTTCAGGTGATGGGGGAGAAGCAGGATGATCCAGGCACTGAATGGGGGAAGTGGAAGTAATAATCAGTGCCTAAGAATGTAGGATGCCGAGAGGTGATAAGGACAGTAGCACAGGACCTGGTGGTGGCAGACAGAGAAGATGACCAGTGTTGTTGGTAGATTGTTTATTTTAAGGAAATAAATACATTAATTGAGCAATTAAATGTATTGCACTAGTAAATATATTGAGGATAACAAGAGCCAGGTTTTCCATTGTGTGGACTAGATCAAGCATACCAACATATTTGTAATGGGAATTCCATCCTTAGAAGATAAGAGATAGTATCTCCATCTGGAGCAAAATAGCAGGTGTTTATTCTTTGTTATAAAATACTTGGGTTCCCTAAGCTCAGGGTTCCTCTTCTGTAATGCATCCCACTGTCTGTGGAATCATTCTTTGGGAATTGGGGCTTGGTGAATTGAAGCAAATATGTTGATGCTCATTGTGGCAGTTTGATTTTAGTGAATCCCAAAAAGAAAGATTATGTTTGTGGACTAATCCATTCCTATGGGTGTGAGACCTTTTCAGTTGGACTAAGTCAGTGAGGCATGACTCAGGTTGAGTCTCTGCCCTTTTGCTGGGTCTGATAAAAACAGAGACACAGGAAAAGGAAGCCACCATTTTTGATCCTGCCATGTGAGAGAGGACTAGAGGATTGCTTAAGCATGAAGTCCCAAGAGGCTGGGTCCTGGAGCAGCTCAGGAGAGGAGCCCTGCTATATGCTTGATAGCTTACAGCTGAACTCAGGAAAAAAGTGGAGCAGCGGAGACTGATAGAGGAGGCCTGGTAAGAGACTAGCCCTATGCCCAGTTGCTCACAGCTAAGCTCTGGCAGCTGGGCTCTGAAAAATAGTGAGCCTAGAGGGGAAGGCTGAGACCTCGGCAGAGATCAGCAGCCATCTTGCTCTGCCACGTGCCTGGACAATGGGATCAACAGTAGATGACTTTGGTGAGGGAGCACCTCTTATGGTGCCTCGACTTGGACTTCTAACAGCCTTGAAACTGTAAGCTTTTACCCCAAATAAATCCCCTTTATAAAAGCCAGCCCATTTCCAGTACCTTGCATTGGCAGCCCTTTGGCAAACTAAAACATTCATGCAGCTTATTGTGCCGTGAGTAATAAAGTCCTTTTTCTCTGACCCAGGGGTCTCATGTCTTCTGCCTGCATCCATGCAACTGTGGCAGGCTAAATTATTAATCTACTAGTAGAGTAAAATCTCAGACACTTCACAGTACTTGACAAGGATCAAGGGGGAGTTTTATTTAAATATGAGGCTTTTATTATAGTTTGAGATTTAAGATCCAGTAAGAATAAAGTTGACAAAAATCCATATGGCTATCTACTCCCTTGTTGGATCAGTACCACAAGATCCATGAGGAGTAGGAAGTGATTGAGCTATGAGTATAGTTGGGGGGATTATTAGTCTTGCACAAGAAGAGTGTGAATGGAACTAAGGTACTTCATGCTTTTGTCTAATGTTTTGCTGGAAGTAGGAGGCTGAGTCATCAGTTCAGAGTTAAGGGTGTGTCTTACTAGACTCCTGGAGGACTAGTTTGCTAGGGCTGCTATAACTAAGTACCACAAACTGGATGGCTTAAAACAACAGAAATCTATTGTCTTATGGTTCTGAAGACTCCTAAGTCTGAAATCAAGGAGTTGGCAGGGCCACGCCTCCCCTGACATCTTCAGGGAAGAATCTGTTCTGTGCCTGTTTTCTGGCCTTTTGTGATTTGGAGGAATCCTTGGGCTTCAATCTCTGTCTCCTTCATCACATGGCTCTCCTATTCCTGTCTTTGTCCCAGTTTCCAGTTTTTATAAGGACAGCAGTCATTGGATTAAGGGCCCACCCTACTTGAGTATGATCTAATTTTAACTTGCCTAATTCCATCTGTAATGATCTTATTTCCAAATAAGGTCATATTCTGAGGCACTGGGTATTAGAATGTCAGTATATCATTTTGGAGGGCACAGTTTAGTCCATAAGAGGGTGAGAGGATAGGGACCTGAATGAGGATGGAGAAAGAGAAGATAGTTGCTGGGAGGAGTGAGAAAGGGACCTGATCAGGGATAATTAAAATAATTGATTAAAGGAACTTATTATTCCATTGTACATGATTGAATGGTTTTTCATGATTGTGCTCAACTAACTATATAAAATGGGAGAACAGAGAATTGGAGTGAACCAATGTTTGGGGCTTACAGAGCAAGTGCAGATGGAAGAGACAGGAGGCAAGGGAATTGAAGCCACCAGCAAGAAAATATTTAAATGGTAGACCATTGGGTGTAGGCTGAAGGGGGGATGGGGGGATTAAACAAGTATGAATGCTCTTAAACAGGAGGAACTAAAAACAACTAGAGGTCTAGATGAAGTTGAGAAACAAGTGTGCTGGTCATAAGAGAATCGGTGAAATAAAAGTCTAAAACTGCACTGCCCAGATTGGTAGCCACTAGCCACATGTAGCTCTTGCATATTTGAAATGAAGCTACTGCACCTGACAAACTGAATCTCTAACTCAATTTAATTTTTAATTTAAATTTTAAAACTGAGGCAGTGTAAGACACTTTTCCGTTAAATAAACCTCTATTATCTTGCTATAACTGCATTTCACTTTAACTGTTGACAAATTCGCATCTAAATTGTGATGTAAAATACATACTGGATTTTGAAGACTTAGTATGAAAGAAAAAAAGGTAAACTATCTCATTGATAATTTTTATAATTTTAAAATATTGAAATTATATTTTTTATGTATTGGATTAACTAAGATAAATTATTAAAATTAACTTTAAAAAGAGATTCTTTATACTTTTTAATGTGACTAGAAAAATTTAAATTATATATATGTGTATTATATTTCCATTGGACATCACTGATCTAGAAGGTTAGGATAAGAAAGGACGGAGTATACTGTTGGAGTTTAGGATTTCAAAGGTTGAAAAGTCTCAAAGACAAGTATAAGGTGTGGCCATGAGAAGAGTTGCTGAAATTTGGTGGAGTTACAGATCACTGGAGAAAAAGAGGGTTCAAGGAACCATGAGGTTAAGTTGTCAAGTAGGTTATCCTCATGGATATTGAAATTGCCTAGGTGATTGATAGAATCCGGGTGGAGCAGTAACTGTGAACTCAAGTTCAGTGGCTTTGATAAATGTCAAGGCAAGAGAGGTAGATGCCTAAGAATATACTCTCATAGTCTGAGGCTGGGGGGCGGGGTGAGGGGTACGTCAAGGAGTTTACATAACTTCCTAATCCCTCGTGGAATATTGTCTTGTTTTTCCTTCAGGAAGCTCATAAAGGAGTTGCTAGCCTCAGAGGAATTGGTTGGAAGGATGATTATCAGTACAAGGTGTCAGGACACAAGATACAAAAGGCCTGCTACCCTTCTTTGCCCTATTAGTTCCAACTCTACTTTCACAATCCATCTCAAATGCTATGCCCTTTGTGAACTCTATCCTGATTTTGCCAGAGAGTTAATTGCCTTTTTCCTGCTGGCATTGAACATCTCTCTCCTATAGCACTTTTTATAATAATTTTTTTTGCATTTCTATGTCTGTCATTTACTGAGATTAGAATATGTAATTTAGATTTTAGTCCCTTCGTCTATAACTTTTCTTATTGGTGTTTTTTTCCCCCAGATCTTCCATATCTTCCTGATCTCTAAATGATGTTGGAGTGCTCTTGGACTCAGTCCTTGGATCTCATTTCCGCCCCCTGCATCCACTCCCTAGTTGATTTTATAGACCCATAAAACTTTTGGCTCCCAAAATTTAAATTTCCTACCCCAGCCTTTCCTCTGAACTCCAGATTTGTATCCAGCTGTTTACTCGACATCTCCACTTGGATAGACATCTCAGTCTTAACGTAATACAAAATTGACCCCTTGATTTCTACTTACTTTCTCTTTTCACCAGTCTTCCCTGTCTCAGTAATGTTGCTCTCATCAACAACTTCAGTAAATCCTGCGTGATTTCTCTTTTTCTCTCATAGTTCATGCCAAATTTATCAGTAAATTTTGGCTATTCTACCTTCAGCATGAATGCCAGATTTGATCACTATCACTCTCTCCATCACTACCAAGCCACAGTCATCTCTTGCCATGATTATTGCAATAGCCTTTTAACCAGTCTCCCTGCATCTGCACTGACATTGCAGCTGGAGCGATTGTTTTAATAAGACAAGTGGAATCTTACCACTCAAGCTACTTCTACTGGCTTCCCATCTTCTTCAGAATGAATCTAACATCCCAACTATGGCCCACAAAGCTCCATATAATCTGGTCTCCATCTGCCTCGCTGACCTCTGCTCCTAGTACTTTTCCCCTTTTCATGTCTATGCCTCTTTCCTGTTCATTAAACCCTCCAATATGTCCTTACTTTAAGGCCTTCATATATTCCATTCCTTCTTCCTGAAATACTCTTTTCCCAGATATCCACATGGCTCACTCCCTTATTTTTTTCACATCTCCTATCAAATAGTACCTCATTAGAGAGGTCTTTGCTAGCCATGCTATCTAAAATCTTACTCCTGTTGGCTCACCACTCTGTATCCCCTTCTTTCCTTGATTCTTCTTGCTTTATTCTGGTTTATTGTCTCACCTCACTGAAATGTAAGCTACATAGGAATAAGGACTTCATCTCTTTTGATCCCTGCCAAATCTCCAGTATTTCGAATAGTCTGGCAGAGAATCCATGCTCAGTAAATATTTATCAGTTGAATGAAAGACTAAATGAATGAAAGGTCACTAGATTGTGGCAGTTAAATCTTAGTTACCTGTGTCTTCATTGTTTAAGCAGTGTTAAACATAGTAGGCACTCAGTAAATTTATTTCATGTGTCGTAATGAAATATATCCAAGTCAAGCATGAAAATTTCACTTTATTCCATAACATACTTTAGATAAATTAATTTTTTTAAATTTTATTTTATTTATTTCTTCCCACTCTGTCATTGTTTGCATTTGCTGTGTCTGTGTGTGCTGGTCTTTTTTTCTTTTTTAGGCAGCACCTGGAACCAAACCCAGGACCTCCAATGTGGGAGGGAGGCACCTAATTGCTTGAGCCACCTCTGCTCCCTGTTTTGTGGTGTCTCTTATTATGTTTTCCTCATGTCTCTTGTTTCGTCATCTTGTTGTGTCAGCTCGCCGCACCTCCCTGTTGCATCAGCTCACTGTCTTGCTCGTCTTCTTTAGGAGGCACTGGGAACCGAACCTGGGACCTCCTATGTGATAGGCAGGAGCTCAGTTGCTTGAGCCACATCTGCTTCCTGATAAATGAATTTTTTACGTTAGTTTTCTGAGTAACTGTGAAGAGAAAGATATATTGAAGATTTTTAAAAATTTCTTTATTTTTATAAGAGAAGTATAAAACAATTATGCATAACATGCAGAATTCCCTTATATCACCCCACTACCAGCGCCTTGCATTGTTGTGGAACATTTGTTACAAATTATGAAGAACATCATCAAAATATTACTGCTAACTGTGGTCCAAAGCTTACATCTGGTGTAATTTTTCCATAAGCCACCTAGATATTGAAGATTATTAATTCTAAGCAGCGTAATAGCTTCAATAAATGGCTATTGCAGGAGCATTTATTACATTCAAATAATTTATTGAAATGATGATTGCATACTGTTCAACCGTATATTATAAAGGGGCAGCCATGACATTATGGGCCTGCTTAACTTTACAGACATAACTGAGAAAGTTACTCATTTTGTAAACCACTAAACTCACAACTTTAAACTTCCACTGTATGGCTTCTTTAGATATACATCCCCAAACTTCCTGTAAGAGACCACAAAGCCATAAATCCAGCACTTTATCAAGAAAAGTTTTCTGAATATCAGGCAGGACTCATGGACAATTAAAATAAATTTCTAGTTTAGCAGAGTCTGTTGAAGTGTGTATGTTTGATTATGAACTTTCTCAGTGCCTTAAAAATAACATTTCTTAATGGTACCATGTATGGAACTTAGAACTTCTCATAAAGCAACTAATGTACACTATAGGACACTCAAAATTTAACTAATAGAGCAGGAAGTGGGAAAGGCAGAATTGTATAACCACTCTGTACCAGATAATGTATTTCACATACATTATTTCATTTTGCAAAGCCTAGATGTTTAGGAACATTGACACATTTATTGTGTACATTACTGTGGGCTGTTTATTTTCCATTATTTTTCTTATTTAATCATCCATCACAACATTCTATATATATCTTTGCAACTAAAATATATTTATATGCTCACTAAATTATTTACTCCCCTTGACTATAAAATTTTGCTAGTTTCTAAGGCTTTACTGACAGAAGCAAATACTGTTATCAGTGAACTTCATTTAGTCACTCTGAGTCAAAACATTTAACTTCCATCCCTTTCCCCAATTAATTTCCCATTCATTATCCTCTACTTTTTTATTTTCCTAATAGCATGCATGACCTTGACATTTATATATGTAACCTGCCCAAGATATATAGGTAAGCCACTTGTGCTTTCCATGTAAAAACTTTCACTTTGATTACCTAACCTTACTGCTAAATATCCATTCATAATTAAACAGCTAATAACTATAATCCTATAATCCTATCAGTTATACCATGACATGAAATAAATACCCCAGAAAATGAGCCAGATACTTTTCTGGCATTCAGTAGATAAAACTCCAAGCATTTTAAAGGATTTTCTGAAGTTGTCTTTTTTTTTTTTTTTAAACCTGCTTTGGAAAATATAGTTTCTCTAACAAGGTGATAAAATAACTAGAAAACTTAAAAGATAAGCATAACACATAACACTTAGAATATTTAGCTTATATAAAGATTTTTTTACAAATCAATTTTATTGATGCATATTAATAAAGCATACAATTCATCCAAAGTGTATAATCAATGGTATTTGGTATAATTACATAGTTGTGCATTCATCTCTTCAATCATTATTAGAGCATTTTCATTTTTTCAATAATATATAAAGTTTTTAATCTCATATTTGGAATTAGTGCGTTATACTTTCAGCTTTGATGTCCTGAAGATGCTTTCTGGCTTGGTGTGTGTGTGTGTGTGAGAGAGAGAGAGACAGAGACAGAGAGACAGAGGGAGAAGGAAGGAGGGAGGGAGAGAGGGAAAGAGAGATTCCATTTTTAAAAACTTTTTATTATAGACATTTTCAAACATACGTTAGAGGAAAGGGAATAGTATAACGAACCCCAGTGTACCCGTGACCCAGTTTTGACAGTTACCAATATTTTGACGTTTTTGTTTATCCTTCCCCTCAACTTTTCATTTTTGATAAAGTATTTTAAAGCAAATTCAAGATACCATAGAATTTCACTCATATATACTTAGTATTTTTCCTAATAGATAAGGATTAAAAAATAACATTCGCAAGGTCATGAATCCTGTCTTTTGCTGTGTCCATTTGTTAAACCCATACAATAAATTTTTAATTTCGGCTATTTTGCAGATTTAGAATATACATGTGTAGACTGTATATGTTTTAGAAATTCTGATTCTCTTTTGAATATTCTTTTTGCTCTCCCTGTACATCTTTTTCTGTGTTTTCTTTAATGTATTAATCATTGTTATTTTGAAGTCCTTCTCTGCTAACTCAAATATCTGAAATTATCTGTGGGTATGCTTTCCATTGACTGTAATCTCTTGATTACTGGTCGCTTTTCTTGCTTTCTACTTGTCTAATAATTTTTCATTGTACGCCGGATATTAAGGATGATGTGTTGTAGAGACTTTGGATTATGTTGTTATCTAAAGCGTTGAGTTTGTTTTGGCAAGCAGTGAAATTACAGGCAGATCACTTTGATCCTGTCTAGGTTTGATTTAGACTTTGCTAGGGCAGTTCTTTTTCAGTTTTGGCCTTACTCCTATGGTGAAACCCTTTACTTCAAGGGCATAGTCTTCTGAGGTATCAACTGAATGTCTAGGATGTTCACCAGTGTCTCTCCTTTTAGGCTGAGCCATAACACCAGTATCTTCTGAGCACTGTGTCGCCTCAGAAATTTTCTCTTTAGCCCTTGGCTGTCCAGCAGTTGCTTTCTGCTTGGCCTCCAAGTGTCTCACTTTGCATATACGCAACTTGGGACTTGGCCAAGGACCTAAGTGGAATTTCTCTGCTAATTTTTGAAGCTCCTTTTTTACTTTCTCTGCTACCCTGCCACCCAAATTTTAGCTGCCTTAGCAGTCCCTAACTCTGATCTCTGTTTCCCCTACCCTAACCTGCTTCTCTTTGCCTGGGCTGTTTCCTGAGGCTGTGGTGGTTTGGGGTGAATATGGGGATCACCTCAAGTGCTATTTTCTCTGAAAGATTATAGCCCTTTGTTGGTTATTGTCTAGTGTCTGCAAACAGTCCAGCTTTTATAGATGTTTGAAGTGGAAGAGTAAATCAAATACCAGGTATGCCATCATAATCAAAACTAAACTCCACATGCCATTCTTACATCTAAGAAAATTAACAATAATTCCTTACTATCATCTAATAGCTAGGGAATGTTCAGATTTCCTCAGTTATTTAAAAACCTCTTTTTTATGGTTTGTTTAGAGCATGATCCACCAAAGTCCACACATAACGTTGAGTTGATATATGTCTTAGAATTTTTATAATCTGTAACAACTCCCTATACCCACCCCCACTGGCAAGTACATGTTTTTTCCATGCCATGTACATATTGAAGAAACTGGGTTATTTGTCCTGTAAAACTTCCCACATTCTGGATTTGGCTGATCCTTTTGGTACTATTTAACATGCTCTTCTAGATCATATTTCTTGCAAACTGGTAGTTATATTTAGGGTTTTAGTTAAGTATGGGTTCAAATTTTTTTTTTCTGGCAAGAATACGTCATAGTGTTCATATTGCATTATATCAAGAGTCATATAATGTCTGTTTCCCCCACTTTTGTGATATTTAGAATACTGTGTAGGTTTCGGTATTGTTCACCTAATCCATCTCTTATAAATTTCACCATCAACCTTTGCTGTAATAAATTAACCCTTATTTTTAATTTCTAGAGACATTATTTCATAGGAGTTGCAAAATGGTGATATTCTAATTATTTCATTCTTTCTACTTTTACTACCTGTAATTCTGCTTTTAAAAAAATCTTTGCCTTATAAATTATTTAGAAACTGCAGGAAAGGCAAAATAAATGCTTGATTCTTTTCCTTTATTTATCAGTTTTCAGAATAATGATTTGGTAGCCTAGCAATCTTCAGTGGTAGTCAGTGAAGTTGATGGTATTTATTTGTTTTATAATATCAACTCATGAATTTTAATATATTTGCTGTGTTTCAGTCCATTAAGCTCATTATTCTTTTTTTTTTTTTTTT
>JAQZBX010080571.1:0-13826 GCA_029593785.1 Cabassous unicinctus | reverse complement strand
GCAGCTTGAGTCCTCCAAGGGTGTAACTGAGGTGGAGAGTGCTCTACCTGCTCCTGAGGATGGTGGGGGCTTGGCAGGAAGGTGCCACCACCCTTTCCCTGCTGACCTTGCCATGAGCTGGCAGGGCCTCTGGCCCCCTTCCCACCACAGAGGGACTGAGACCCAGAGTCACGTGATGAAGCCCAGCAGGTTTGGAGAGCTGGGATCAGCCGGGGGTCTCATAAGTGTGCAGGGGAAGCACTGCACTGCAGTGCGACCTTTATCTGGAATTGGCCTAGGGGTGGCTGGGCATGGGGGGAAGTTCTTGAGAACGAACAAGCAGAGCTGCAGTGCTTAATTTGTCACTGCTAGTCCATCCTCCTTCTGATGTTACTGTGTTCTGTGGGCGTCTGCGGGAGGGCCAGGGAGTGGGTGGAAGGGCAGTTTGGGTCTCTCTTGAGTCTCAATTCAGAAGGCCCCATGGACAGGGCCAGAGCAGCCCGAGGGTGAGGTGCCCAGCTGGGTGGGCGGCAGCCGCTCTGTGTCCCAGCTCTGGGCTCACCCCTGGTGGGGCCTTGGCCAAGGCTCTCAGCTGTCTGAGCTTCCTCCTCACCATGGCGTGGTGATACAGGCGATCACGGGGGTGGGTGGGAATCAAGACCCTGGCACCCAGGAGGCCCTCACCACCTGGCCCCTGCTACAGGGGTTCCTCTTCCCACTGAAGGGCCCTGCTGGAATTAGTGGGTGCTGCAGTCAGGTTGATGGCGGCTCTGTTTTGGGGTCTGGCCATCCCCAATCTGCTTGGGCATGGGTAAGCTGTAGAGGACGTCCTGGTGGGTGGGACTGAACACTCTGAGGAACATCCCCTCTAGGGCTCTTCGAGGGCAGGAGTGACTGTAGCAGGTTGGGAGCATTTGGATGCCACCCAGTGTACAGGAAGGAGGCAGGGTGAGGTGACCAAGGTGAATCCCCCTCCCCCCGCTCCGGGGTCCTTCCAGAGAGGGCAGGGATGAGACAGGCTCCTCTCCTGGGTTGGCACTCCCTGGAGCTCGCCTCTCCCTCATCTGGGAGTAGGAGGGCCTTAGGGAAGGTGGGTCCTTATTTGGCCCAGGCTGTGTCCCCCTGCCCCTGCAAAGCTGGCTGGGCTTATGGGTGGGGGGAGGCAAGGTTTTCAGGGGTCTCTCTCAGCCAGAAGGAGGAGGAGGTAGGCAGGGCTGACTTGTTGGCTGGTCCTGGGGAAAGTGCCTTCCGAGATCCAAGAGAGCTGAGTCACCCTTGAGAACAGGCGCTCAGACAGCAGGGATCTGTATTCTGGCCACACAGCCCCTAGGCACTAAACCTTAGAATGTCTGATTTAATCTATCTAATGCGGCAGCGGGGAGAGAGAGTGAAAGGAGAGCTGGTTAACGCTGGGCACAGCAGCAGGCTTGAAAGGCTCCTCTGAGTTCCGTGCTCTGGACATACAAGTGTCCATGCTCTGGACATAGTCACGTGGCTGGAAGCCCTTCAGGGTGAACTAGCCCAGAGAGAGGCAGAGTCGGCCTGGGGCTCCCAGCTAGCACCATGGAGCATAGGCTGGAAGCCACTTTCTGGAGTCCGGGCCCCCTTTCTCCACTGCATCCTGCTGTCTTCTGCTTTGGGCTATCTGGGGGTTTTGATGGGCATGGAGGTCCCCCCATGGAGAATCTGGAGCCAAGAGAGGTTGGGTGACCCATGCAAGGTCACACAGCTCACTAGGAATAAAGACCCAGGAGAGATTCCTGCCCCTAAAAGTTTTGAAGCTGATCCCTTCCTCCCCTCCAGGGTTCTGTGTGTGAGGAATATGAGTCACCCAAAAGACTCAGAAAGAGCAGTACCCTGCCTCCTGTTTATGTCTCCAAATGTGAGAAACACGTCCCTCCTCCTACTCTTGTCGTCTCAGGAGACGGGTTTGGTGTGTGGGAGGAACGAGCGTGTGGACTCAGTTTGTGGTGCGTGTTTTGCCGATACTGTCCCCTGCTGTTGACAGAGGCATGGATTTCTGCTCACCACCTGCATCCAGGGATGGCCGACTGCCTGTGGTGGTTTCCAGTGACTGGCTTTACGGGGAGTGCCGTGCTGTGGAGAGGCTTGTCTCTTGTCCCTCTCCTCCCTTGGGCCACTTGGGAACTCCTCGAGGGCTGAGACTGTGTCTGATTCATGTTAACCCCAGGGCCAAGCAATCAGTGTGCCGGGGACACTGTCTCCACTGCACCCACATCCCAGCATCCACTGTCCCCACTGCACCCAGGGTTCTCTCTCCTGAGGGCCTCCTCTGGCCAGGAGGACTGGGCAGTGAATGCTCCCTGGAGCCCCTGGTGGGTAGAGTGGGTCCATGGACTCCCAGCCCCCGCACCCATGGCAGGGACAGCTCTAAGGATGGTCCTGACAGCCTCAGTGGGAAAGAGTTGCCCTGGCAGCAGCCTGCTCTTTCGCACACTCTGTTCTGGCCTCCGTTGCTCCCCTGTCCCACTTCCCCACTCCCTCTTAGTGCTTCCTGGGATCATCGTCTATACACACTGCTGTGTCAGAAACATCTCAGGGGCTGTGCCTGGGGAACCTCAGCCAGACAATGCGGGTGCTGACTAAATCCTGTGGGATGGATGAAGGACTCGGCGGATGGGGAGCATTAAGAAACCCTGGTTCTCTGGGACCAGCGAACGAGGTCTCTTCTCTTGACTGCTCGGTTCTCAGCTCTGGAAGACCCTGCCTGGGGCCCGGGCACCCAGAGTCCTGCACAAATGCACTGGAATCTTCTCTGCCATCCTGAGCAACCACTGCATTTGGCTTCCAACAACCCCTCCGTTCTGTTCATGCTTTGGCTGAGGAGTCTAGAAATCTGGTGTCTTCTGGGAACAAATGCAAGTACCTGCTTTCTGAAGGCAGTCTTCCCAAGGAGTCATCCGCTACAGTAAGCCTTTTTGTTCAGCCTCGACTAGGGACAGTTTCGAGGGGCAAGCCACATCACTATTGGCAGATGACACGCTGGGCATTTCCTTGTTCTGACTGATGGGCTCCCATACAATTAAAGAAGCAGGACCTCAGGCTCATCAATAGATGAGGAAAAGCCATTCTTAGAAAAAAGCAAGCACAAACCAGCTAGTTGGAGGTGATTTTCAATTAGATTGACCAGCATATGTCAATACCTGCGTCTGTGGGAGAGGAATTGCATGTTCCCGTGGCTTTCAGCAAGAGTCCGTGGAATGCAGGCCCCTGGATGAGCCTGGAAAACAATGGCATAACCTCACAATTCCCTAAATACAGAGTGAATTGTTGACAATCTCAAAGAACAGCAAAACCCCACAAATGGTCATCTCTGTACACTGACAGAGTTTCTTTCCTTTCATCTTATTCTCTTTCTTTCTTTCTCCTTCCCTCTCTCCAACTTTCCTTCTTCCCTTCCTCTTTTCCTCTTTCCTGCCTTCTTTGCTATAAAAGCATGAGGGGAAAAAAATGGGAGGGCTGGGATTCTAGCTTTCCATGATGGAATTCTGTCTGGGTGACAGGATCGGAGCCTTCCTTCCAAAGGGCCCTGTGGACCCTTTAGCACTTTTATCTTTGCTAACAGCTTGGCTCGCTGTGCAGGGATCCACAAGCTGGGATGCTAACATTTAGGGAGAGTGCACCTTTCGTCATTCCCTGGTGTAAACTTTGAGAAGCCAGCTTGGTGAATGAGCTGCGTTTCTGCTCTTGAGCAGCCAGGCTGTGGGGCCAGCAGGGCAAAGTGAGAGTGTGGGCAGGCAGTGCTGCCAGGCTGGCGCTCGCTCTTCTAGAGGCCCTGGCAAGCACACAGGCCCCTGGAGATTGTCCTCTTTCTCCCCCACCCCAAGGGATCCCCATCTCCCATGTCCCCATGCCCCATCAGCCCTGAAAACCTTATGGCTAGAGGTTTTAGTGTGGAACTGCCTTGTCCATGGTTTTATTCCTAGAGCAGGCAGTGCCTGGTGCTCGGTGAATACTGCTGAATTTCTGTGATGATCCAGAAAGAGATGACATGTCCCATACTCCTCTAGAATAACTTGGCACATTCTTGTAGGAACCCCATGTCCCTCTCTTCTAAGAGGATCCTTTTTCCCCAAGCAAATGTGCAATCTCTAGGGAATAACCCTAGGGCTTGCATGGGACATATATATGGAAGCTGCCCCTCAGGGGTCAGCAGCCAGGTGTAGATCTTCCCAAGTCTGTCAAGGAAAGCGGTGCATAATTAAATATCACTAAATGGACTCAGACCACTGCCAACTTCATTACTACAGGGGCCTGCTGAACTTGAGTTATTGCTTGGGCTTGGCAGGAAGAGGAGATGATCCCAGAGGAGGCTCGTGTCTAGAGGGGGGCTACCAGGGGCCCCTCCCCAGGGAGCTCCCGATCTGGTCCCACTGGACTGCACACCCTGGTCAGGACAATTTGCAGAGGTGGGAGGACACCACAGCGGTGTTGAGCCAAGGTTGGTGCCTGCACATGTGCTTCTCCTCTGAATTCTCCCAGTAGAATTTTGGAGAGGTGGTTCTCAGCTTCCTCCCCACAGGTGAGGATTCTGTGCAGAATGGAGAGTGCCTGAGAAGGCATTGAAGCCAGGACTACTGAGAATGATGCCAGCTCCCTGCTGTACAGAGGGGCAGGGCCAGGCAGCAGGGGTTCGGGTACAGCAGGGGCTAGCCTCTCCCCCTGGCCTGGTGCTGATGCTAAGGGAGCAGGCAGCTTGGTGCTGTTTGACAGGGCCTGAGTGGGTAGATGCCTTTAAACTCAGGATTATCTTCTCCCTCACACATACCTCAGATCCCACCATTTGCAATTCAACCCTTAGGGCTCAGCAAGTTCTTATTCAGGCTTCTCTTAAAATGCAGATGTCCCAGGGAAGATGTGGGGTATCAGTACCTTATCTCTCCCTTTCAAATGTGTGTCCCTGAGGGCTGAGACTGGCCTTTCATCTTGGCAACAGGGCTCTGGGGGCCTGGCTTCTCCCAGGATGTTTGTTGAATGAATGAGCTGTTGGCACATTCAGGGGCAGATGAGAGTCCTGGGTTCCTGGGGTGAAGAGGCAGGAGGGTGCTGATAACAAACTCTCCGCCTTCACCAATCTCCTGTGTGCTAATAACAGCAGCCCAGCTTTCAGCCCTGTCTCCTCTGAAGGGTGAAAAAGGGTACTGAAAAGATGAATGCATCTTAATATGGTGTGCTCTTCAAATTCCCAACAATTTTATTTTATTTTTCCAATGATTTTAGATGCTTTTCTGTTCCTTCCTCATCCCTAGGAAATAGTCTGCCTAGAGGAATCCATAATTGCACCCAGGGCAGGGCATATAACTTCTGCTGGCAGGTGGGCGTGAGGTAGAAACACAGTCAGGGAGATGGGGCTTTTCAACATATGAAGCTGTTATACTGATATGCTGGTGGTTATGGTGAAGGAATGGCTGCCTGAAGCATGCAATTAAAATTTCAGTGGTCAGCCCATGGTGCCTAGGAGGATAGAAGTCAGATGGTCCAAGGGGCACATTCGATGGTCTTGCTTCCTTATCCACTAGCCAATGGCAGAGGACCTTCTGGAGCAGGGAGACCTGGAAACTAAGGCAGATTTTGCTACCAGGAAGTGGAGTGCTGCTGGAACAAATACCCAGAAATGTGGAAGTGGCTTTAGAATTGAGGACAGAGTAAAGGCTGGAAGAATTATGTGGTGCTTGATAGTAAAATCCTAGATTGCCTTGAAAAGACTGTTGGTACAAATATAGATGTTAAAGGTGATTCTGGCGTGGGCTAAGAAAGAAGTGAGGAGAACTGTAGAGAAAGCTTCTATCATTTTCTGTCATCTTAGAGAATACTAGATCTTCACGTACAGAATGTTCCTAGAAATATGAATGTTAAAGGTACTTCTGGTGAAGACAGACTGACCTGAGGAGCATGTTATCCAACAATGGAGAAAAGGCGATGTTTGCTGTAAAGTGGCAGTGAACTTGGCTGAATTGTGTTCTGCTGAATGGAAAGCAGAGTTTGTAAAATGTTGAACTTGGATATTTGGCTGAGGAGATTTCCAAACAAAATGTATAAAGTATAACCTGGTTTCTCTTTGATGCTTATAGTAAAATGTGAGAGGAAAGAGATAAATCGAGGAAGAAACTGCTGAGAAAAAAAGAACCAGCATTTGGTGATTTGGAAAATTCTCAGCCTACTCAGTCAGTGTGCTCTGGAAATAGGGCCAAGTGTGTGGCTGGACAACGATTTGCCAAAGATATTAGGCATGAGACTCATGGATCCAATTAACCAGCTCAGCAGAAGCCAGGAATAGAGGTGCAGTTATCCAGGATAGATCTGTGGAAATCCCTGTTGTCTGATGACTTGGACCCTGGAGAATGACATGGGATACAGACAAGGATTTTGAGAATTTTATACCAGCAGAAACACTGCCAGCTTGGACTGAAAGGGACAGGGATGGGACAAAATGAAGGAAGAAAGATTCTGAGGGCAGAGCCACAGATGCAGGAACTGGGGGCAACCTGACGTCCTCGGGCTGAGACAGAGGGGCTGCTGCCCTTACAGGCTGAGAGGGAAGAATGTCAAGCCACAGAAAATTGTTCTGTGGCCTTGAAATCTAAGGGAAGTTTCCCTGTTGTGTTTCAGACTTGGAGACCCATGAATCCCTTTAACTTCCAATTCCTCCGTTTTGGAATGGAAACATCTATCTTCTGCTTTCCCACCATTGTATTATGGAAGCAGCTGACTTGTTTTGTGATTTTACACATCCACAGATGGAAAGGAATTTTGCCCTGGGGTGGACCATCCTCCAAGTCTCACCCATAACTGATTTAGATGAGATTTTGGATTTAGAGTTGATGCTGGAAAGGGATAAGCCTTTTGGGTGATGAGGAAAAGTCACTGCAGCCCTCCCCCTCCCCCTTTTCTAACAAGAATCTCCCACCTTAGAACTGGAACCTGCACTCTGGCTCTGTAACCCTGCCCGCTTGATTTCATAACCTGCAGTTCTGCTTCTGTAACCACGCTTGCTTAGTTGCCTAAGGTAATGGAAAAATTCCACCTGCCAACCTGCTAGCCAATGAATGGGAGCCTGCAGACCCCAATAAAGACTCCAGAAAACTGGGGCTGGGGGCCCAGAATGTGGAAACCGAACTTTACTCTGGGCCCGCGCGCGTAATAAAGCCTGGTTCCTCCGCTTCTCCGAGTGCCGTTTTGGGTTTCTCATTGCGACAGCCGCAACATGGGGATGTTAAGATGGGGTAAATGCAGTTTGCACTTGGGAAGGGTGTGAATTTTGCAAGACCATTGGGAGGACAGTTGTGAGTTGAGTTGTGCCCCTCCAAAAGACAAGGTGAAGTCCCAATCCCTGGTTCAATTCAGATGGAATTAGTTAACTGAAATGAGGTCATCCTGGAGTAGGGAGGGCCCTTAGTCCACTGTGACTGGTGTTCTTATGAAAAGGGGAGAGGAGACACACACAGAGAGAAAGAGGCCATGTAATGACAGAGGCAGAGATTGAAGTGCTGCAGCTGCAAGCCAAGGGCCACCAAGGATGGCCGGCAAACCACCAGAAGCTAGGAAGAGGCCAGGAAGGATCCTTTCCTATAGGTTTCAGAGGGAGCACGGCTCGGCCGACACCTTGATTTCAGACTTCTAACCTATGTGTGTCTCTGTGTGTTTTTGTGTAAGCTCATGCCTGTGTGTATCCTTGTGTGAACTTATGCCTGTGTGTACACATGCATGCTTGTGTGTGTGCATGTGTGCTCACACTTGTATGTGTATTTCTGTGTGTGAATGTGTGGGTGCACTTATGCTTGTGTGCTTCTGTGTACATGTATGTTCATGTCTGTGTGTGTTTGTGTGTGTGTGCTCACATCTGTGTGTGTCTGGTGAGACCTTTTTCACACACTACAAACTACCCTCCTCCTTTTGGGAAGCCAGCCCACATGTGGGTGAGGTGTTATTGGCAGGCCATGTGAGGTACCCTGGATGGTTCCAGTTTAGTCTGTGGTTTCTAGGACATCTCCATGGGGGCTGGGGGAAAGCCAAGCCAAGTGAGCAGACTCTGGGACCCTCACCCTCTCCCCTCCCCACTTCAGCCAGATGTAGTAGGTGTCTGCTTAAGCATTTGGGAAAGGGAGTTTTACTGCTAAAAGCAGTTCAAAAGCTTCCTCTTAGTATAGGCAGGTAAACTGACACCCAGGGAGGTGACAAGACAAGCCCATGGATACACGGTGTGTTAGTAGCAGGTCAGGGCCTCTGTGTCCTCCCTTGTGAAATGGAGCTGTCTGCCCATGTGCTTTCCTTCCCCTCTGGAAGTGTTGAAGAGATTGGGGGAGGCCAGAGATAGGAACAGGAACTTTGAGGAGGAAGAAATTGACAGAGATACACAAGTTGCAGAAGAGGGTATCCTAGGCTGGGTAGGGACAGAACATACATGTGCTGATTAACAATGGATTTGTCATGAGTGGCTTCTCTTTGAGCTTGGAGTATCCAGATATCAAGGGTCTGGTCCTGCTGAAGACTTGGGAGGCCCCCAGCAGGGGTGGACCAACTAATTTTTTTTTAACATGGGAATTTCCCTAGGCTCCTTATGGATTACATTGGGGCTGGTCCCTTGACCCCAGCTCTTGTCTCCTCTCTGTGGCCCTGGTGCCATGCAGCCTAGATGCTGAAGCCTGGGACACTTGGGGGTAGCACTATAGAGAGGGGTGAAGGGGTAGGCCAGGGTCTCTTGCCCTCCAAAGATGCACCGCTGAGCCTGGTTCTCCCTCCTGTCCCCTCTGGCCTGGGGGCTCTTTTCTCCCAAAGCATTGCACACAGCTGCTCCTTCCTCTTCCCAGGAAGTTGTCTTTCCCTCTCCCTGCCCCTTGCTAATTTATCTTCTCCCCATGGACTCCCTAACCAATATGCCTGACCATGGCTGCTTGTGCCATGTGGCACCTCTGTCCCCACTGGAGTTCTGGTGTTACCTGCAGAAACATCGTGTTAGTTCTCGGCAGTGTCTGAGAAGCCAGAGGTGGGATGCTGAGGTAGAAAGCATCTTGCCCCCTGGATTTCCAGATCCCAGCCAGCACCCTGCCTCCCTTAACCTTTCTGATCCTTTGCTTCCTCATCTTTACAACAGGAATTCTAAAGACAATTTCTTGTGACAAACGTTAAGCACCAGCACCCCATCTGGCACAGAGTGGATTCTCTGGAAATGTTCATTCTGGTCCTTTCCGTGACAGTACATTGAATCCTCTCTGATTTGTTTTGGTGGTGGTGGGGGGGCGGTGCTGGGAAGAAATAAATTTTGAGTGCATTTTCTAGTTGCATCTGGGGTCAGAGACGAAAGCAGGAGCAGAGCTCCTGGTGAGCTCCTGATCCTTCCTGTGTGAAAGAGCTCTGTGGGTTTGTTTTTTTTTTCAGTTACTAATAGTACACACTAGTAGCAATTGCAGCAGTGGCAGGGACAAGTAACATTTGTGGAGCGCTTCCTCTGTGTCAGTCCCTGAGCTATGTGCTTCATGGTAACAACTATTTCCTGTTCTGATAGCAATCCCTTTGTTTTATTGGTTTAAGGGTTTTATTATTACTCCATGTCCTTACGTGAATTCGAGCACATCCTTTATAAGATAAAGTAAAAGTGAGTGTGTGACATGGTGAGATAGCATAGGCTTTTGGGGTTTAGGCTCAGTTGTGCCACCAATGTAGGAGACAATCCTTGTCTTGAAGTCCCCCCTAGTGCTGTAGTTCTGGGCTCAGGGGTTTCCCATGTCACCACAGTGCCTCTCCTCATGCCCTCCTGCTCTGCCCAGGTACTGTGGTTGCCCAAGCCCACCAGGAGGACCCTGGGCCCCAGAGAGAGGGCCCGGAGTTCTGCTCAGTGGGGACCCCATTAATCTATCATGGCGGCCTGCCTGGCAGATGGGCCCCCAGACCAGGGAAGCCCTTTATGGTGGGAGACGACGCTCATTCATCACTGCCTCTTTCCCCTTAGACACAACTCAGTGACATTACCTCTGACAGCTCTAAACGCAGTAATGCTATTACTGCAGAGCCCGGGAGTGCCCCTTTAGTTAAGGAGCTGCTGGTGCTTTGATTATAATCACAATTTTTCAGAGGGTTTATAACACTGCCATTTGAAATCACATTAGGCTGAAAAGTGAGAGAGATGTCAGCCTGGCTGCATTTGGAAATAAAGATATGAATTATATTTCTGACCTATCCTGAGCCTTTCCCGGGGGTTTCTGGTGGGCTCAGGGGTCTGGCCACGGGTGGACCCAGAGTGCTCTGTGGGAGGAGGTCAGTAGAGTATCCCGAGCTGGGTCACTCAGGATGGGCAACTGTTTGTTGCACGCATGCTATGTGGGCTGCCCTGGGCATGTGGACAGCCAGGGCCATTTCCTGAAGCCAGACGCTGACCACTCTGCTTGGAGATGGAGGCAAAGGGCCTCTCCCAGGGAGAGTACTTGTTTTTGACCTGACAAAGCCCCCTGGTGTGTTGGTGCCTTGCAATTAGACCAGTAATGCTGTTTTTCTGTTGTGCTCTAATTGGTTTTTTGCAGGTTTGGTCTCCCTCCTTCTCACTGGGTTACTTTCTCTAACTTTTTTTGGCATTCCTTTTTTCCCCCCTGCTAGTCTGTTTCAGTCTATTAATGTCTGTCTGCTGCTTGCCTGGCAGTCCATCTGACTGCTCTCTCTCCATACTATGTTTTGAAGTTTCCTCTTCCTCTCATTTTCTGTCTTCTTCCTCGGCCTCACTCTCTTCTGTTTGTGTGATCCATTTAATAAACACGCACACAACCCTTGCTGTATGCCAGGGATTGCTTTATGTACTCTACTAATATTAACTCGTGTCATCCATACAGCAAACCCAGTGAGGAAAATAATGCAATTATCTTCATTTTACAGTTGAGGAAACTGAGGCATAGAAAGGTAAGTGACTTGCTGAAGGTCACATAGCAAGAAAATGGCAGAGCTGGGATATTGCTCTCATCTTCTATGTTCTTTCAGAACAAAACAAAAGGAAGTAACAAGTCAAAACACTGCCTGGACATCCAGGCCCCCTGACACTTCCCTGCATTGGGGTTTGCTCCTGGAGCCTCCTGTGCCCTCTCAGGCCCCTCTACACAGATGTCCAGGTCTTGGGCAGGGCTTTAAGCCTTGTTCTCTTCAGCATCCCAGAGAGTCCCTGTCGACCAGAGTTTTAGTTTGCCAAAGTACCAGAAATGTGTTGGCTTTTATAAAGGGTATTTATTTGGGGTAAAAGCTTACAATTCCAAGACCATAAAATACCCAAATCAAGGAATCAGCAGAGATGCTTTCTCACCAAAGTCAGCTACTGTTGATCACAGAGTGTTGCCATGTGGTAAAACAAGATGGCTGCTGATCTCTGCCGTGGTTTCCCCTCCAGGCTCACTGTCTCCTCTTGAGCTACTCCGTGGGCCCAGTTTCTTGGGGCTTCATGCTGAAGTGATCCTGTAGTCCTCTCTCTCCTGTCATAGGGCTTGTCTCTTAGGGCTTCTGTACTTGCAGCTAAGCTGTGGCCAAAACTGGAGTCTTTGCTCTCACATGGCAGAATCAACTATGACAGTTCCCTTTCTTCTGTGTCTGTCCATGTGAGTCTGTCTCTCCCTTTATATCAGACCTAGGAAGAGGGCAGAGACTCACCATGAATCATGTCCCACTAATGTAATCCAGTCAAATGGGTCTCACATCCACAGGAATGGATTAGTTTAAAACATAATATTTCTCCTTTTGGGATTCATAAAATAATTTCAAACTGCTACAACCAGGCTCAACTTGAGATGCCTCAGCCAACCTGTGAACCTTGGGACAAGAAATAAATCCTTGTGGTTGTAAGCCACTGCTGCTTTGGGGTTGCCTGTTATGTAGCATTATTGTAATACCTAACCTATGCAAACTGCTGCCATGATAGAGTGATGCCTACAGACCCTGAGCACACCTTGCCCTCCTACACCTCCATGACGACACCTCTACTACCCTTTTCTATCTTCATGACCTGTTTAGAGCCCAGGCCGAGGGAGGACCCTTTCACAGAACCTCTCTTAAGTTTCCCAATTCTTGGGTGATCAGGAGAGGCAGAAGTGGCTGGTATGTCACATTTTCCCTTGGTGAGTCTGCATTTCTTCACTCACTGGATAGTGGGGTTGTAAGGTAGGAGCCACATTAACTTCCTCTTTTCTTCAGCCACCACCACTGTGCCCCACATGCAGTAGATAATCAGACAGTGTTTGCTAAACTGGATTGACTTAAATGTCTGTCCCCTTACAATGGGAGGCCCTTAAGGACACATCAAGTGCTGGCAGGCATCCCTGGCAGTGCTGGCTCCATGCTTAGTGCTTAGATGATGGATCTGTCATTGCTCATGAAGGTGAGTGTCTGGGCCACCTCCAGAGCTCTTGGCTGGAGGCCTGGACTCAGGACAAATGTGATCCCTTTCACTCTCCCCAGCTCTTGGCATCGAGAGCCTGGGTCAGGAGGAAATGATAGTGATTCACACACCTTGGCCAAGACATGACTTAGGAAGCCAGCAGGCTTCATAAGCGATGGCCCCATTTGCCAGTATAATTCTCTTTTGGGGTTTCAGGGCACAGGCCACAACTCAGGTTGTGGCTCTGCACTGGAGGGAAATAATTTTGGCATCAAGATGTTTGGGGTTGCTTCAGTGTTGGTATTTGTGGGCCTGAGAACAGGGGCATCTGCAGACTTAGTCATGCTCTTCCCAGTAAGGGTGACAACCATGAGCCTTGGATGAGCCCTATACAATGATGGCCACCCAGGTTCCACCCAGGTCCTGTTTGGCTAAAGGATGTAGATGCATGACTGTTCCTGGGCCATGTGGACCAAAGCTGCACATGACTGCACTGGCAAACTCTGAGACCGCTGGGCCATAATTCAGTTAAGTCTCTTCTGTTCAGAATCTTAAAACATCAACTCTCACAGTAACACAAGGACTCTCTTGGTTTCCTCCTATTCAAAGAAAGAGATGAGTGATACACAATTAGCTGCAATGAGGCATTCAGGTTGTATTAGTTATCTAGGACTGCGTAACAAGTTACCCCAAAGTTATTGGCTTGAAACAACAATAAGCATTTATTATCCTCACAGTTTCTGTGGGTCTAGATTTCTGCATGGCTTGGCCATGTGGTTCTGGCTCAGGGTTTTCCCATGAGGTTGCAGTCGTATGAAGGCTTAGCTGAGGGTGGCAGACTCACTTCCAGAGTGGTCATCCACATGACTGGCAATTTGGTGTTGGGTGTTGGTGGGAGTTCCTCCTCACATGGGCTTCTCTTCAGGATGCTTGAGTGTCCTCATGGCCTGGTGCTGGCTTTCCTTCAGAGTAAGTGACCTGAGAGAGAGAGAAACACCCAGAGAAAGGAAGGGACATGCTCAAAGTCATATGGTGAGTTAGAAGAGATGGGGATGCCCAGAGTTTCCCACCACACAGTGCTGCCTTTTCAATGAGGTCCCTGCCAGGGACTGCTCCTAGAAAGATAAAGAAAAGGCTGTTATCAATGCAGCAAGAAGGGATCCAGGCAGGAGGCAGGGCCTGAATTGTCAGGGTGACTTTCTCCTTCCATTAAAGGATGTATGACAAGCACTCATAAAGAAGTAGAGGTGGGACGAGAGTAGTGGAAATCAATAGAAATGTACTGATCAGCACAAGGCAAATTGATCCGCTGATTTTTTAAATGAAAAAACAAATGGAGTAAAACAAAGGAAATACTGGCCCCAGAAACAAGCCATGCCTGTTTATTGGGCTAAAACACACACAGATGTGCTGTGTAAATGGCAGTGAAATATGCTAATAGCTAAGGCCCATGTTAATCAAAGAGCCAACTATTCACAGGGCT
>JAQZBX010080570.1:0-13801 GCA_029593785.1 Cabassous unicinctus | reverse complement strand
GGTCGCATGAGAGACTCTTTTAAAATCTCATATTATTGACAGATATCTCCTGTTGATTCTGTTTCCTGAGAGAACCCTGACTAATACAGTATTTCTCCACAATGTTTTGAACTTCTGCCTATTTTGCATAAATTCCTTTTGTCAAGGAACTGGGGACATCCTCCCTTATCTCCTCCTCCCCTGAAAAAACCCTGGTCTTATCACAGTTAAAAACTTGGTGGTGAATAAAACCCTCAGCCTCTATGTAGTCTTGAAATTCACTGATAAATTCATCAGCAGCCTTTTTATTAGCACTGGCTGCCTCACCATGCCTCATGACACTATGGATGTCGGTACTCTTTTTAAAATTATCAAACCAGCCGTGGCTGGCCTTAAAAACTTCAACACTCTCATCACTTGGTTCTGGTTTGTTTCTCAAAAGATCAGCATGCAACACTTGCGCTTTTTCACATATCCTGGTTTCTGATACACTGTCACCTGCTGTGGCAGTTTGATATAGTTATGAATTACAAAAATAGATACTGGATTTTGCTTGTAAACTGGCCTGTTCATCTGGGCATGATTAAGTTATGATTAGGGATTTGACTGGACCATGTCAGTAGGGCATTGAGCCCCACCCCTTGGTGGGTGGGGTCTCAAAGATAAAAAGACATGGCAAAGGGCAGAGTTGGAGTAGTTTTTTGAGTTGGAGTTCTGAGCTGAGTTTTAATGCTGGAGCCCAGGGAAGCAAGAACACAGAGGAGCTTGGTTGTGAGGAAGGAGAAGGACTCAGGATAGAGATGAGCGGTTCCCTTGACAGTTCACAGCTGGCCTTGTGGAGAGAGGCAAAGCCTAGAAAGCCTCCTAGTCTACAGCTGACTTTGTGAAGGAACCAAAGGAGCAAAGCCCGGAGACAGAAACGCAGCCCCCGGAAGAGAGAACCCAAGAAGCCCGAACCCTGGCAAACATCGGCAGCTGTCTTGCTCCAACATGTGGCAACAGACTTTGGTGAAGGAAGAAACTTATGCTTTATGGCCTGGTAACTGTAAGCTTCTACCCCAAATAGATACCCTTTATAAAGACCAATAGAACTGCTTCTCTCATTTACCCAAATTAATAACAGCTTTTCAACTTCCTCCAGTGGTTGGGAATGCCGCTTTGTTACTGCTTTAAGTCCTTTCGCAACATCAGCCTTTTTTGTAATCACTTCTTTATTTTTAATGATAGTGGAGACCATTGTTCTAGGCATTCCCTATTCCCTGGCAGATCAGTAATGCAAATACCAATCTCATATTTACCTATTATTTCTTTTTTTTGCTCAATGGTGTTGCGAAGTAATTTTCTTTTCTGCTCAGTGCTATCACTGCTCATTTTCTTAGGACCCATGATGAGAAAAAAAACACAAAAATACACAAAATGATCACAGAAGCTAAGATAAGACTGCAATGGGATGTGCACAGGGCAAGAGCTACCGAGTGACTAACGCGTGACCCTTTGTTTCGGCTGGAAATGGTAGCCGACACGGACAAGTTCTAGTCGAGTACCAAACAAACGATGAGTACAGGAACAAAATTTTTGCATCAAAATGCATTGAGTACCAAAATCAATGAGTTTCAAAGCAGTCAAGTACCAAGGTATGACTGTATAAGAATGTCCTTTCACAGATTATTACAAATATACAACACTAATACAAGCTGTTAATAATAGGGTGGTATATCGAAAAAATACACATAATGTAAATTATGTATTATAGTTAATAGTACTATTTTACTATTCTTTCATCAATTGTAATAAAGGTACCATATTTATGTCAAGTGTCAACAATATGGGGGTATATGGGAACAGTGCATTTATTACATGACTTTTCTGTAAGCCTACAACTTTTCTAATTTAAAAAATAAGCTTTAAAAAGGACATGAGTGGAACATAAGAAAAAATTGGAATATCAGATTTAAGCTGTATAGCAATGTTAAATTTCTTGAACTTGATAACTGTACTTTTAAGGTGATTACATAAGTGAATATCTTTGTTTGGAATTATTATGTGTTCAAGAAGTACGATGTGTGCAACCTGCTCTCACATGTTCAGATTAGATAGATAGATAGACAGATAGATAGATGACAGATAGATAGATAAAAGGAATGATAGGACAAAGGTGGCAAAATGGTAAAATGGTGGATCTAGGTCTCAGGGGTGGGAGTGGGGTATGTTGGATTACTTTGCATAGGGTTTGTATTATTTTTGCAACTGTCCTGTAAGTTTGAAATTATTTCAAAATAAAAAGTTTAAAATATATTACATATATGCAAAACACCTATCTGATAAAGAACTTATATCCAAAACATACAAAAAGCTCTTAAAACTCAACAATAGGAAAACAAACAATCCAATTAAATACATGGGCAAAAGATCTGAACAGATACCTCACCGAAGAAGATGTACAGATGGTAAATAAGCATATGAGAAGATGCTCAATATCATGTTATTTAGGATTTACCCATTAAAACAATAAAGATATATCACTACACACCTATTAGAATGGCTAAAATCCAAAACCCTGACAATACCAAATGCTGACAAGGATGTGGACAACAGGATGTTTCATTCATTGCTGGTGAGAACGCAAAACAGTGTAGCCACTTTGGGAGACATCCTGACAGTTTCTTACAAAGTTTAACATAGGCTTACCAGAAGATTCAGCAATTGCATTCCTGGATATGTACCAAAATGAGATGAAAACTTATGTCTACATGAAAACTTAATGTTTATAGAAGCTTTATTCGCAATTGCCAAAAACTAGAGGCAACCAAGATGTCCCATAATAGGTAAATGGATAAATAAACTGTGTTATATCCACACAATGGAATACTATTCAGCCATAAAAAGAAATGAGCTATCAGGCTATGAAAAGACATGGAAGAACTTTAAATGTATATTGCTAAGTCAAAGTACTCAGTCTGTAATGATTGCAAATGGTTCTGACTACATGACATTCTGGAAATGTCAAAACTTTTGGGGCAGTTTAAAAAAATCAGTGGTCACCAGAGGTTTGGGGGTTGCGGAGTGTAACAGTTTGAATTTTGTGAATCTCCCAAAGCAAAAGATTAGGTTTTAAACTAATCCATTCCTGTGGGTGTGAGACCCACTTGACTGGATTACATCAGTGTAGCATGATTCATATTGAGTCTCCACCCTCTTGCTGGGTCTGATATAAAGAAAGACATAGAGAGACAGACACAGGAAACGGGAGCTGCCATGTTTCATTCTGCCATGTTTGATTCTGCCATGTGAGAGAGGACTGCAGGAAAACAGAAGCCCCCAAGAGGCTCAAAAATCTGAGGGCCAGAAAGAAACACTTCTTATGGTGCCTTGAGTTGGACTTTTCATTGCCTTGGAATTTTAAGCTTTTGTCCCAAATAAAAATATAAAAGCCAATACATTTCTGTTACTTTGCATTGGCAGTCCTTTGGAAAATGAATACACAGGGTGAATGGGTAATATACTGGGAATTTTTAGATCAGTGAAACTATTCTGTATGATACTGTAATGGCAGATACATAACATTATTCATTTGTAAAAGACAAAAACAAAACAAAACAAAAAACAGAACAGTAAAACACAAAGAGTGAACCCTAATATAAGCTATAGACCTTAGTAACAAGTGTACCATCCTAATGTAAGATGTTGTGGAGCTAGTTGCTGTACGGCATGCCATGGGAACACAGACTCAGGCACAACAGAGATTGTCAACAACTGACACCACTTTATTAACTTCCATTGCATAAAATGTCCAGACGAGCAAGGGAAGAGGTCCCATCATGGCCAGTCCCCAGGGGAGGCCAACTGCTCAGGTCAGGGTTGGAGGATGACAGTTCCACATGCTCTACCTCACATTGGAGATGAGGGGCCCTGTGCTGCCTGAGAACTGTGTTCTTATACACATCAGGAAGAGCACCCAAGGTCCTTGCCACTAGCAAAGCATATGTATTGAGCAATCTTTGGGCACTTTCTGCCCTAATAAGCAGCTGGGGCTGCTTGTTCCCAGTTTTAGGGTCAAGGTAAGGTCAGGTGGTGAGGCTATTCCATTTCTCCTTAGCTTATTTTTTATGGTTGAGATCTAACATCTCCTCTGGGCTGCAAAATGGAAACATATTGAAACATCTGCATGTAAACAAGCAAGAGGGGAAATTAAGGGGGATAGGCAAGGGCTGGGAGATGGCAGTGGACATATCCTTGACAACCCCAGTAGATGTTTATAAGTGGTAAGTATGTATTCTCTGTACTACTTGTTCACTTTACCTGTAAATATAAAAGTATTCTAAATATTAAATTCTATCAATTAAAAAAACCAGAAAAATCTTTATATACCAAAACTTTGGCCAACTTTTGAGGAGGAGTCTTGCCTCCAGGAGATACTCTGATTTCTCATTGTAATTATTAAGAGCTTGAATTTTGATATTTCTGAAATTACAATTTACAGGCTGCATAATAAGCCTGTGAATTAACCAAAGGCCAGAAAAAAGGTCAGAAATAAGTATGCCTCTTTCCTCAACTATTTCTAAAAATTTTGACCAATTGTAAGCATATTTCTAGTTTGAAAATCTTTTAATGATAAATCAGAAGGTATATAATGCACTAATATGTTTATCAAATATAATGGCTGAAGCAAAGTATGGTAATGTGAAAATATATCCAAATGCCTAAAATGCATTCAGAAGACATGGAAAATAAAGTAATTAATTCCACTTTACATTATTATACTACAACAAATATAAACTATGTCACCACAGACCAGCAAGATATCTTTCTAAAATACTTTAAGTGATAAATATAGACAACATATTAATTTGTATTTTAGAAATCTCTCTCTCCAGTACATCATGTGTCTCCTCAAATTGTTTATACACTCACACATATTACACACTAATACATACATGTGCATTTGTATACGCCCACACTGCTCAGGTGGGACAAGGAATTTCTTTAAGGAAGCAGACAAAGTGAAATGCAATAGAAAAAGGTACGTTACTTCGGGATTCTCAAAATAACTAAAACTTCCCCATTATTCCAGCACTTATAAAGACCTCTGCTTTCTGAGCATATTCGTATATTTTGGATAAATAGTCTCTTTTCAGCAATAGGTAACAATTCAGTTTTATAACTACACCAAATAATAATGCAAAATAATGGCAAATACCTACTTTTTATCATGGGAATGTAACAGTTTTGAGCATATTCTTTGTAAATTGACTAATGTCATAGTTTGTTCTGCATCACTGCTCTTTTGCATTAAACAAGAAATATGTATGAAAGTGAGACAACATGCAGACTGGAAGAAATAGAGGCTAGAAAAGAAAAGATGAGATTTGATCTCAGTCTTTTGGAACTATAAAAGGAAAGAAAACAGTCATGCCTCTCCTCAAAAGTGATAGGAGGAAATATCTTTTGTTCATATCCACCTTAGTTAGTCTATTGGTGCCTATTCACATCAATATCCACATTGTTGTCTATTATTATTTATCTATGTCATCTTCCCCTATGTTCTCCTTCCCAATTAGAATGGAAGCTCCTTGAAGGCCAGGACAATTCCCAGCCTTAAATACATATTTGCTGACCTAATACTATCAAAGAGAAAGAGAATATGACTCTGCCTTCTTAAATAAATTTGACAACTTAGAGGTGTTACAGAAAATTTCTCTACTATTTGTTGCATAGAAATTGTGATGGTGTTTGCTTAAATTGGTGATTTTCTGGAATACAGATTTCTATGGAAAGAAGACCATTTATTTATGGCATAGTTGCTGCATCCACTCTAATTTACCTGTGGATTGTCAAAAAAAAGGAGATATCTGATTATGTACAGTTACATACTGATATATACACACATACATAATTATGTATGAACTTATGTAATCCTCTCAAGATGAACTGTTACCTGCACTGTGTTTTTTTAAAACAATTTACTGAAGTATATCATTCATACATGAACATACATGCATTGTGTTTTAAAGTCAATCTGTTACTTTATTTTTGCTTTTAAAAAGAGGAAGGAAATGTCTTTAGCTATTTTCCTAATTTTAAGGGAATATGCACAGCCCTTTCATATAGGTTGTATAGAGTTGGGTCCATGAGGTTGTAATCAGGAAGTTAATTATCACATAGTAAAATCAACTTCCCATTGCAAATATAGTTTGTAACTTTAAATGAACAACACAGTTTTGCAAATCAAACATTCAAAAAAAAAATTAGTTTCTTATAACATGTTTCCTCTCAAAGTTATATCTCAATAGCTATGGAACTATTATAAAAAACCTTCTTAACATAACAGCTGTTAGCCCTTCTTACCAGACATACTTAGAAATTAAAATTATGGTTGCAATATGAAGAAAAAAGTATGAATGTATGTAGGTAGATCAATCATAGTGGCACATTTATGGAGATATGCATCTACAGAAATATTCACCATCATTACTATGTTTCTTGTTCAATTTAGTCCTCTTCCCATCTTCACTACCTCGGAGAATGGCAGAACTTCTACCCAGTTTCTAAACTACTATGGACAATTTACAGTATTGTACCTTCTTGGAGATTTAACCTCATGAACATCTACTAAGTCTGCATTGTTTTCTTCTTTTTCATTGCCAACATTCTCATTCCAACTAACCTCTTCTCAAACCTGAACCACTACATTATCTTCCTAAGTGGTATCTCCCATTCATGCTTATCCTGTTTGTCCATCTCCTCACTCCCCAAGTCTCATAGTGGGACAGGGGAATTCTTTTAACTACTACCTCTGGTCATGAGACCCACAAGACCTGCACAGTGTTACTCCCTGACAATTACTCCAGCCATGTACGTACCGTGTTTCATTCACTCTAAGCTCTAGCCACACTGGTCTTCCTGCAGGTCCTGATATATGTCATGTACTGTCCCACTATAAACCTTTGCTTGAACTGCTCCCTCCTTCTCCCCTCACCCATGCCCCACCACGACTTGTTCAGGTGCTGCTTTTATAAGTTGTTTTCACATCATGTAGTTTTATTTCATAGCATTTACCATAGTTATCATTTTATATTGATCTGTGTGATTATCTGATGAAAGTCTCTTCCCTTTACTTGTATGCTTCTCGAAGGCAGATGTCGTTACTGTCTTTTTCACCTCATAACCTAGCATTTGACTAGAAAATAAAAAACATTCAATAAAACTGGCCCCAATTCAGCCCAGACTAAATGGTATAAGTCAGGATCTTCAACATCACATATACAATTTTTCAAAAGAAAGTGCATACACACTCACTCAGAGGTTTATTTTGTTCGCAGAATAGACCCTGAACTGCCATGGGGCTATGCTAAATACCTATTCTTTAATTTCTTCTGTTACGTATCTTCTAAAAATAAGCAATGGTTCCTCCTCAAGGGGATTCTAAACTATAAATGACTTTCAAAAAGTGAAATTTAACTTACCGAAGAATATAATACATACAAAAAGACAGGTTCCAGAAACTATGAATGCAATTGTAACCACTTAGCAGGGAAAACAATGGTTGAAAGGAGTCAATCTGTGTTTACTTAGGAAAAAAAAAAAAAGCCAAACTATCTTATGTCCTCTTTTGTGATAGTTACTTGATGGCTAGATGAAGTAGCTTGGCCAAAGTCCTTCAAAATCTCCTATAGACAAAATGGTGACAAGAAAGCTGGATGAAATCCAGCTGGGTAGATTTATACCTGATTAAACACTCATAAACAAAGAGTATTCAGTTATCACAGGGATTTTTCCTTGACTCATTCCTTGTTGATGTTTTCATTCTGGAAACATGTTTACCCAAGTTAAAACAACTGCCAGTGGGGCTTAGTGGCTTAAAGGACACACCCTTTGGAGCACAAAAAACTTGAGTTTGAATCCCAACTTCTCAGATTAATATAATAGTGTCACTTTGGGCAAATTATTTATCCTTTCTCAATTTTAGTATTCTCATCAATAAAACAGAAATAATAATGATAACAATAACAACTGCCTTGCAAAGTTTGACAGGATGTAAGTAAAGTTTCTACTGTGCAGCCCACATATATAATAAGACCCAATAAATCATAGTTAATCTTATGATTAATCAAAAAATTTGAAGGTCTTGATAAGTGAGACAGTATAAGGTAAGCTTCCATTTATAGTGTATAAAACATGGTGTAATTGGCAGCTTTTGCTAGCTTATGCTGAGATGACCACTGTTGGGAGACAATTCTCTATAGCTCTCTTGCATTTCTGCACAATCTCAGGGGCTTATAATACCACAGGTCTATTTCTCACTCTTGTTATTTTGCTCACTTTGCATATTGGCCATGGGTCACTGTGGGTCAGCTCAGTTCTGCTCCACATATTTTCTTCGTTCTAGGATCCAGGCTGAAAAAGCAGTTCCCATCTGGGACATGTCCATTCTCATGCACAGGAACAAGGGCAATGGAGGAGCCACATTGTGGCTTTTGAATTTTTTGCTTGATTATAACATATATCACTTTCACTCATTCTCTGTTGACCAAAGCAAACCACATCCCCAAGCTTGATAATGATGGGGTGAGAAAGTATTTTCTTCCCATAGGGAGAACTGAAGTATTTTCATCTGTTAAAAGACAGGGCTGCATAATTCTCTTTCAAGGAGGCGTTATAAATAATGAGGACAATAATATATTCTACCACACACAGTATAGTAAATGATAGCTATGTTAGGACAGAATTCAAGAGACCTTCAGCATGTTTCAAAATTGTGTCTCATTGTTTTGTATTACAATTATGACAGAAACGAATACACCAAAGTTTGATAATTATTTTAAAAATCTTGATAGAAATGGGCTCAATAAGATGATATACACATCTGAATAAATGCAACGCAGTTGGGATGCATGTGTTCAAGTGTATACAAAAACACTCACACAAAGATGAAAAATGTATTTTTAAGAGGAGTAAAGAGAAATGTTATTCCTACTAACAGAATAAATACATATATATTGGAAATTTTCAACCAAACTAGCGTTCAATAATCACAGCCACTGTTCCTGGAAAAATTACTTACAAGCATGCTTAGCATCTCTCATGATCTCGTCTACATTTTTCTGTTTTATTCCTCAAAATCACCCCAAAAATATAGGGTACATAAAGTATTACTTATGTTTTATGACTTAACCATCCATTGAGCCATCTTTTCATCAAATAATCTCTTTGAGCTCATTACCTGTGCATAGTTCGACTCTGGTTCTGCTTGAAACAAACATGCTTTACTTTGAGGCCAATGAGCCAATTAAAAATTGTCTACCTACCCTATATGCCTAATTTCAAATCAGAAGTTGTGATTTTGGGATTCTAAGAACTTTCTTCAAGTCTTTTTCTTCCTATTTTCTGTTCAACTTAAGGTAGCAATTCCATGCTCACTCACTGACCACATCTGTCATTTCTTAAATGACTGTGATCCATTCAAGGTACAGTAAGATAGTTTTACTCCTCTAAATCATGAATTTATCTAATGTTATTTAAGATACTGAAATATTTTACTATCCCTCCCTTTTAAAGGTAAAAGTGCTTCTACTTCAGTATTTTAAATTTATATATTTTAAAATAATTTTAGCTATTTTATGCCTTATCTACATAAGATTATAAGTATCAAAAAATGCGTGAATCTGCACACACACACACTTTAAACATGGTTCTTCATTCATTGTTGGATCCAATAAGTCTCCATTGAATGAGTGCAAAGATGAATTTAGACAAATACTAAATTTTAATGAAACATCACATATATAACTTGATAACATCCTCTTAAATTAAATATTAAGACTGAGAATTTTTTGAGATTCTTCCAAAGGAAATGTGAACATACTTTCCATCCTTCAGCAATTTTACAACTTGCCTCTACTCTCTAGTGTTATCCTTCATTTCATTCTTAGCAACACTATTCAATCAGCATGTACTCTGAGTTCTATTTCTTAATTATAGACAATTGTTTGAAGCTCTAGCTATGGCTGATGTATTTTTACCTTACAGATGCTATTCTCCTGAACTTCCTGCTAGAAAAATGTTAGCAACAGATGGTGGAGCTTCTTGAGATATAAAATGATACTTTGCATATCAATGAAAATCTGACAAGTGACTTAATCACAAAAGATACACTCCTTCAAAAAACAATCAGCTAGGCAGCATTGATGAACTCAGAGAAAAAAGTCTTCTTAGATATAAACTAATATATTTTTCTCTATTCATTAATTAAGCAGGTTAACAATTAAAGAGCTTTCCATGTATAGTCTTTAACTTGATTTCATCACCATTTTTAATCAGGGAAATAAACTAAGGACCCTGCATTCATTTTCCAAACTATTTTTAAGGAGGTCATAGATATCAGTGCATTTTAAGTATAGACTGAAAATTAATACTAAGAATTAATTCAAAAATCATCTAGGCACATCAAGGTGCATCTAAATATAGGGAGCTACGGGAGTAAAGGAATAGAAAGAATGTAAAATTGTTTTTGAGAAAAATCAATCAAAGCCTTCTGTCTAGCAAAGAGATTTCTATGACCTGTTGGATGGTCTACTATTTTAGGGACATGACTGACATGTTTTAAAAATTGTTATCTCAATGGCAAAGCCTGGCCACAAATCTTTATCCATGTTGTATCTACAATGTTTCTTTTGTTCAAAATTCAGGCATTTTGCTTTTTTACTATACTTTGGACCATTTCTCACTGGGGTAAAGAGAAGAAGAGATGAACAACATTAATTGCAGCAAGACTGAGTGAAAGAAATGGAAATGGAGATAGGCATAAGAGTCAAGTAAATATCTGGCAATTAGCTGATAGAGATAGGAGAAAAGAGTACAAAGGCAGTGGTTTGAGAACAGCCATATTACAGGGTAGAGATAACACTAAAGTTTCCTCTTATTACTCTTTTAGGGATATTGACATTTTACTCAGGGTTTCCCTGAGATGCATAGCCTTAACCTAAGGAATGAATCTCAAATTTCAGGCATTTCACATTGAGCAACAGACTGGTGGGAGACTTGCAGGACTCCCTAAATCAAACCTTGTTCATGTAGCTGCCTGTTCACTGGCCTGGATGGCAATATTTTACAATGTGTTCAAAGACCCAAAATGCATGAAAAGAACCTCAAGCACAATGAACAATTGCAAACACAGCAGCAAATTTATGTGTGCAAAAGAGAAAAATCATACTTCCTGTGGACTGTTGGTGAAAACGGAATTTCATTTATGAGATCTTTTAATTCACACCCTCCTCATCCAAAAACCCATTAATATGGTGACTAGTTACTGTGTGACAAAACACTAACCCAATTCCTTAAAACATTTCTACAATAAAATGTATGAACAAAAAAAAAGATGAGCCATAAAATAATATCTTTTGTATGTGGGGAGGTGAATGGTGAGGTGAGATTTAAGAACACAATTATTACCCCAAAAAATCTTCTCATGTATATACGTATTTTTAATTGTTTCCGTGAATTTAACTATCTCTTCTTTATCCTAATCTCTAGATTTCACTTTGCATCAAGCTGAGTGGTAGTGCCATTCCCTTGGATGTTAAAGCAACTACCGATTCAGGCTCCTCCAGGCTTTTGTTTGGAAACTCTTTATTTCAGTAGGTAAGCCTCAAGCTCTTATATTTCAAAAATAAGCATGACTACACTCAAGTGCCATTCTCTGAACTGGTTGGTTTCTCAAATGCCTGAACTCATTATACTCATGTTGAGGTTTCTGATGCTGACATTTCTCAGCCCCTCAAATGCACTGAGGCAGTCAAAGCACTGCCATCCTGGGAGCTCCCCCAAGGGTCTTCAGGGCTCTGATGAAAATTATCAACATACGGTGCAGAGCTACAAAACAGAGCAATTAACTGAAGGCAGCTGACCTTCAAAGAGACACAAACTCAAACTTTGCAATGTTTCTATCTATAGTTCCTTTTATTTTTAATACAAGGTCCTTGTGAGTTTTTAAAAAAATGTGTAACCAACTTTAAAATTCAATGATATGTGGAGACAAGCATGAGGCATTGGATGAGCAAGACTAACTAAATCAAGCTGAGAAAAAGAACACCTGGTGTATATTATTTTGGCTAAGGGTTTCTTCGTTGTTCTCCTTCCTCCAGCCCATTTTTTTTTCTGTTTGAAACAAAAGAGGCATGAAATGTATAGATACAGTAACTACAGCAGTATAGCTATGTTGGATCAAGACTACCCTCTGAGCTAGTTCAGCAATAAGAACCAAAATCAATCACCCCAGGTATAACAATAGCACAGTAGGTTATATTGTCATAATTTTGATCATCAAACCTGGACCCAGAGGCTCGAGGGCTCAAATAATAGTACGTTTATTGTAGATTTTATTCCAAACTACTCTAGTCGTCTTAGACATTCATTAAATATTTGGGTTTCAGGCACTGGGCCTGCACAAAGGAGACAGACACAAAGAATACTAAGACATTTTCTATCTTCAGGAAATCACTAACAGTAGAAAATTTGAACTGGCATTGGGCAGGCACTGCTCTGTTTAAACAGCCAGCCAGCCATGGCCTTAAAATGAATCATTATAATGTACAGAATACTTCACTAAGCATTGTATTTGGTGCTTTTTACACACAATTTTCCTTGAATCAACTAGCCTGTCTCCATTATTCTTTCCACAATCCAATCAATTTCTTGTTCTGGAAAATATCTGAGTTTTAACAGATCCTGAATGGAATACAAAAAGAAACCTCTGGAACAGTAGTAAAACTTCCAGGAAAAAATGAAAATAAGAGTGAAGAAAAATCCAATTATTTTAACATTCTGTTAGAAAAGGAAGCTCTAAGTTTTTCTAAGACAAGACTATTTCTCCCTAGGGAATGCCATCATTTTTAATATGGTGGCCATTTTCACTATATAAAGTTGGTTTCTTTAGTTTTCTCTTGCTCATGCATAAACTACTTAAGTAAATAACAAATAGTGGAATCTTTCCTCCTGGAGTTCAGGAAAATCAGGTGGGTAGAAGCAATTGAATGTGAGGCTACTAAAACATCTAATAAGAAAAAATATTTAATTAACCTACTCTCTCATTTCTCCCACACATTTTCCAAATTAAAAACCCGATTCTGTAATTTGTAAATAATCTGAAATTAATTATACTTTTCAAACCTTAGGCAAAAAAAAAAGAAAGGGCAGAGTATGCATAAGTGCAATATAAATGAGAATATCTAATCTTTAGAATATGTCTCTGAATCCTACAATATCTACCCAAACAACAATTTTAAAAATTACCTCTTCAAGCATATTAAGGTCTGTTTAAGTGCTATGTGACAACAGATAAAACTGTGAGCTCCTACAAGCCAGTTGTCTTAAGGCATGCCTGGCCTTGCATTAGACCTGCATTAGCTTCACTTGGAGAGCCCTTGTTAAAATGCAGCTTCCCAAAGTACACACAAGTCCTACTACAGTGAAACCTCAAGGGGCCAGGGAAAGTCTCTATTTTTAACAAACAAGTGAGGTAATTCTGACACACACTAAAGTTTGAAAAACATTGCTATAAAATTTTATTAAAGGATAACATAGACTGCTTAGAGTGCTTCAGGTGGAATCAGAAGCTTTTGCTCCATCTTTCTTTCTATCATCCCAGGATTTCGTTTCCCAAGGAATAACCATGTATTTTAAGTCCTTCTGTATTAAATTAGAATTTGCCTTCTTAATATCTTGATATCACCAATATCTTGTAGTCCTTCTACTGGAACTCTAGATAAGGAAGACATTTCTTTTTGTGTCCCCAAAGATTTCTAACAACCCCGCCCCGCCCCCGCCC
>JAQZBX010080569.1:0-13808 GCA_029593785.1 Cabassous unicinctus | reverse complement strand
GTAGCGCTCTCACACACGAAGCTGAGATATTAGATAGACTAAGGCATTTAGGGCTAGAAACAATGTTTATACTTACGCCCCTTGGTAGACTGCCAGAGAAGGCAGTGTTCTTGCTGTAGTAAGAGAATCATAGTGGGAGAGCAAGGTTAGGGGGGGAGAATTTATGCACTGTTGTAAGCTGAATAAAAGAGAGAGTCACAGTGATCTCAGGGCTGTGTTTTTTGCCTGAGTGACCTGCAGCCCTCTGATTCATATGCATCAACTGGTCTGACTCTTCCTTTGCGCCGCACCCTGACAACAACAAAGAATATTGTCAAAATATTGCTAATAATTATAGTCCTTATCTTACATTTGGTGTAGTTTTCCTCCAACCCACCTTATTATTATTTTTAAAATATACTTTTATGACAGAAGTTGTATACTTAAAAAACAATCATGCACATGTGTAGAATTCCCAAACAACACCCCTCTATCAACACACCACACCCTGGTGGTATATATGATACAGATTATGAGATAATATCATCTGATTATTACCAGATCCACAGCATACACTTGGCACACACATACTCTCCCATTACAACACAGAAAATCTTTGGCATAGATGCAAGAATATTACATTATTACTGTTAAACACACTCCATAAGGCTCTCTAGTTGTATTTTTCCCATGCATCTCCACATTCCCACCACCCTGCAATACTGATGTACATCTGCTCTTGCTCAAAAAGGACATTCTTGCATCTGTACCATCAACCACTATTCTCATCCACCTCTGGGTTTACTGTGCTATTTAGTCCCTGGGCTATTCTCTAGCTTTCTGTCAATTGGCATTTACATTCTTAGACTACCATTTCAGCCACATCCCCATTTATCAACCAGCTGTTACACACTACAATGTATTTCCATCAACTGTATATTTCCACAATTTTACAGTAAAGCTATTTGAAACTTCTACATGCATTCAATATCAGTAGTTCTTCTCAGCCCTCCTTTTATCTCTTTTAAGAATCCACCACCTAGCACCAGGACTTGAAGATATATTCCTACATTTTCTTCCAGAAGATTTATGGTTCTTGCTTTCATATTTAGATATTTGATTCATTTTGAGTTAATTTCTGTATAGAGTGTGAGATAGGTGTCCTCTTTCCTTCTTTTGCTATGGATATCCAATTTTCTCAGCACCATTTGTTGAATGAACGGTTCTGCCCAAGCTGGGTACATTTGACAGGATAGTCAAAAAACACTTGATCATAGATGTGAGGGTCTGTTTTTTAACCATCGGGTTAAAAACAGTTCGGTTCTATTGGTCTATGTGTCTATCTTTATGTCAGTACCATGCTGTTTTTATCACTGTAGCTAAGTAGTACGACTTAATGTCTGGATATAAGAGTCTTCCAATTTTGCATTTCCTTTTCAAGATATTTCTCTCTATTCAGGACCCCCTTCCCTTCCAAAGAAATATGATAATTATGTTTTCCATTTATTTTCAAAAATTCTGGTGGAATTTTTATCAAGGTTGCATTGGATCTGTATACCAATTTGAGTAGAATTGACATCTTAATGATATTTAATCTTTCAATGCATGAGCATGGAATGCTCTTCCCATTACTTAGGTCTTTTTTCACTTCTTTTAACAATGAGTTGTAGTATTCTGAATACAAATGCTTTACATCATTGGTTAAGTTTATTCCTGAATATTTGCACTTTAACTGTCACATTTTATTTTCACCAATCTTTGACACTTTTAGTTACTTTGATTGATATAATCTTCATTACTAAACACACTTCCAGGCCATTGTCTCCTGTCTTTCCTTTTCAGGCTGTACCACACCTTTTAGTATTTCCTGCAAAGCAGGTCTCTTGGTTACAAACTCTCTCAGTTTCTGTTTATCTGTGAATATTCTAAACTCGCTTTCTTTTTTGAAAGGCAGTTTTTCTGGAAATAAGATTCTTGGCTGGAAATTTTTCCCTTGCAGTCTCTTAAATATATCATACCACTGTCTTCTTGTCTCCATGGCTTTTGGTGAGAAATCAGCACTTAATTTTATTGGGTATGTCTTATATATTATGCATTGCTTGTCTCTTGCTGCTCTCAGAATTCTCTCTTTGTCTTTGGCATTTGACAATCTGATTAGTATGTGTCTTGGAGTTGGTCAATTCAGATTTTTTTTGGATGGGGGTACATCATGTTTCTTGGATCTAGACATCTATGTCCTTCAATACGGTTGGGAAATTTTGTACCATTATTTCTTCAAATATTCCTTAAGCCTCTTTTCCCTCTCTTTCCTTCTGGGACCCAATGACATGTATGTTTGCAAGTCTCTTGCTGTCTTTAATTCTTTAAGAACTTGTTCAAGTTTTTCTAAAGTTTTCTTCTTCTTTTCTTGTGTATTTTCACTTTCAGTGGCCATTTCTTCAAGCTCACCATTCCTTTCTTCTGCCTTCTCAAATCTGCTATCATATGATTCCAATGTATTTTTTATTTCATTTATTACACCTTTCATTCCCATAAGATCTGCTGTTTTTCTATGTATACTTTCAAATTCTTTTTTGTGCTCACCCAATGACTTTTTAATATCCTTAATTTCATTAGCCATCTCATTAAATTTATTAAGTAGATTTGTTTGAACATCTATGATTACTTGTCTCAACTCTTTTATGTCCACTGGAGGCTTATTTTGCTCCTTTAACTGGGCCATATCTTCCTGTTTCTTGGTGTAGATTGTAATTTTTGTTGGAATCCTGGCATCTGCCTTACTAGAGTCTTTAATCTGGCTACAGTTTTTCTCTTTAGTTTAGGGTTTCCTGTGCTTCCCCTTTGCTGGTTGTGCAGTAGGAGCCAATGATGTAGTTGGTGCTATAAACTGTGGAGGCTCAAGCTGCCTTCATTGCCCCAAAGACCAACGAATCATCTCCCAACTTTCTCCTTTGCCAGGGGTAGGGACAGAGCCACAGCTGTGTGGAATAATCCAACTCATACAGGCCTAGACTGTGGTTGCCTAGGCAGACTGATGAAACTTCATGCCCCTTTCTCTCCTGCCTGAGGCAGGGATGCTGATGCAGGTATGGGAAGCAATCTATGCAGTGCAGGTCCATGATGACCACAGTTGCTCTGGTAGACTTCCAATTATTCAATCTGTGCCAATTAAATGTACCTGCAGTTACCTGGATAGACTGGTGCAGGGCCAGTCATCTTCCTCACTGCTGGAAGTGGGGTTGAAGCCAAGGTTAGGGCTTCAGGCCAATCTGGGTGAAAAAAAAAAACAGTCTTTATGGTCACTGTGATTTTCAATCAGCCAGGCATCCCCTCATGCCTTGGGTGGAGTCAAAATGGTAGCTACCAGCCTCTTTCTGACTTGGACAGGCTCAAACTTTAGGTGTTCTTAGAGTTATACTTTAGCCAGCCAAATTTACTAATCAGTAGCTGAAATCAGTGGCCAACTGTCCCTTCCTTCCTGTTTTTGGTAAAAGGAGTTTCCACTTCCTGCCACAGAATAGCTCCTGTGGTGTGGTGGCTTGTGCTGATAAAGTAGGATGACCACCAGCCTCTGTGGCGTGGCCTGTAATTTCCTGGAAAGGCTGGTGCAGCTCCCTCCAGCACCTCTCTGCCCAAGGTGGGCCTGGGGCTTAGGCTAGAGTAGTAATCTGATCTAGATGGAAAAAAGCTGGTCCCTACCAGCAGTGTGATTTTCAGTCAGACCCGCTTCCCCTTATGTCAAATGCAGAGTTAAGATGGTGGCTACCGGCCTCTTTCTGACTTCGACAGTTTCAAACTTTAGCTGTTCTTTGGATTACACTTTAGCCCACTGAATTTACTAAACAATAGCTGAAGTTGGTGCCCAACCATCTCTTCCTCTCCGCTTTTGGGAAGTGGAGTTTTCAATTCCAGCCATGCAACAGCTCCCGAGGTGGGTTGTGCCTCCAGTTGAGGATAGGCACTGGCCTCTGTGGCATAGAGTACTTTACTTACAAATCTTCTCTGCAGTTGGGCACTCTCCTCCTTCCATTCTTTCAAGGATGTTGCAGGATGCATTTCTGGTCTCCTGGAGCCCTCAAACAAGTGCTCTACATAGCTCTGGGGGATCACCAACTGCCCCGTAGCAGGAGCTGATTCTTGGAGCTCTTTACTCTGCCACCATCTTTCTGGTTGTCTGAAGATTTTTAATTCTCAGATTACAGTGCAATCAAAGCACAGAAAATTTATAAGACTGCATGAATGAAAAATCTTACCCTGAAAATTGCAGTTCTGACACATGTATGCCTCAAAAACAGAGTCTGAACATGTGGGTTAATAAATTACAAAATGACAATGAATTCATAATTTTCCCAAAGAATGTGAAGTAAATACATATAATAAATTCATTTAGTTTTAAATGGCCATTTGCTCAGAGCAATCACTAATCCCCAAATGGCACTCTGATTTCCCAGTTGTACTGTTGGTCCTTGGATCAGGTGATGAACAAAGTATTCATCTTATTCTACCTTACAAATAAAAAAGTAGGTCTACATAAAAACCTGATATTATGTCCTATCTAGGTTTAATAGTTGTAAAAGACATAGTCAGAAATGGTGAAAACACACACATTGTTTTTTTTTTTTTTTATGATCTGTAAATGTGGACTATTATTGTAAGAAGTGCCAAAATAAACTTCCTGAAAATGTACTTAATTAGGAAAATAATTTTTAAATGGCAAGCTTTCATCTCTGGAAGTATCTCAGAAATCATTGAGATCATCCATCTTTGAAGAATCAAGGATTATCTTGTCAAATACCATCTCACTTAACTTATGACTGAGAATGTGTGGGGGAAAGGAGAATATCAGAGATGGAATGTAGATTATTGTAATCCAAATCAAATGATGTCTCCAGTTCAGTATGTGACCTCCTTTTGGAGCCAATGAACAAAAACCTTAGTAGATGGTATACAGCCTTTGCTATGAGAGATTATTTTTCACCAAAATGATATAACACAAGCAGTTACTTTCATCTATCAGTGACTGAAGTACACCTTCATCCCTCAAACACCTGCTATAATTTTATATATACAGAATTACCTGTATGAAATATTTTTCTCCTGAAAATCCAAGCAGCAGTTTCTGGCTTCAAAATTATTCCAGGGAATACAATAAGAAAGACTACATGATGTAAAATAATACAGAAGAAAAAGGTGTATTTCATATATAAAAATTAAAGAAATAGAATTCTGGAAATTGGGCAGATAAGGGATTATCTTTCTATACACTTATTAAAAATCTAGATTTAGACATCCCAGTGTTTGAGCTCTACTAATCATGAACATTTTTCTGAACTTGAGACAAAGAAACTTTTCATAGAGAGAATGTTTCTCAGCTTTTTTTAAGGCCTGCTTTATGTCCTTGTTTCTAAGACTGTAGATAAAGGGGTTCAACATGGGAATGACCACCATGTACATCACTGAGGCTATTGCATTTGCCCTTGCATTTTGGGTAGCAACAGAACTAAGATACACTCCAATGCTTGTACCATAAAATAAGGTCACTATTGATAGGTGAGACCCACAAGTAGAAAATGCTTTACACTTGCCTTCAGCTGTTGAAATTCTCAAAATGGTGTATACAATATTGGAGTAAGAGAAAACAATCCCAGGGAGTGGAATAACGCCCAGAAGTCCAGAGGTGATATACCTCACCAGGTCATTGAGGAAGGTGTCAGAATAAGCAATTTGGACTACCTGATTAAGTTCACAGAAAAAGTGGGAAATTTCCATATCTGTACAAAAAGACAATTGCAAAACCATTAACTCATGTAAAAGAGAGAACAAAACACTTAATAACCAGGATGCCAATAGCAGGAGGCACAGACCTGGGGGTTCATGATGACAATGTAGTGCAAGGTGTGACAGATGATCACAAGGTGGTCATAGGCCATCACAGTCAAGAGGGAATTATCTATATGCATAAAAAGCATGAAAAAATACATCTGGCTGAGGCAGTTTTCATAAGTTATATATATTTTTCTCTGTCTGGATGTTCAGCAGCATTTTTGGAGCAGTTGTGGAGGTGAAACAGATATCTGAAAAAGATAGATTGCAGAGGAAGAAGTACATGGTTATATGGAGGTGGGAGTCTGAGATGATGGCCAAGATAATGAGCAGATTCCCAATGAATGTGACCAGGTACATGGAGAGGAACAGCCCAAAGAAGAGAGGCTGCAATTCTGTATCTTCTGAGAGACCCAGGAGGATAAATTCTAAAACACGTGTTTGATTTCCTGGTTCCATGTAGCTGAAGAAAGTACCAGAAAAGAGACAAGAACAATGAGAATTTAAACACAAATAATGACCAGCAAATTGTCCTAAATGTTATGATTTATAAACACATTAAATTAATAATTTCTTAGTATAGATAGTAAGTAGATAGAAAGATAGACACTGATACATACATACATACATACATTCCAAACAAAAACAGAATTTTTTTTTGTTCAACAAATATTTTGACTAGTCATTTGGAACACTGTGATAAAAAAAGTTGAAGTAATGGATATTGGTGGTGGTAGCACAACATTTGAATGTAATTAGTATTACCAAATTTTATGTAAAAATTTACTCAATATGAATCATACACTTGAAAGTAAAATGCAAAGTATAAAACTTTTGGAATAAAACATACAAGAAACTCTATGGGCCAGTGGTTTGGTGATGAATGATTTGATATAACACATAAAGCATGATCCAAGAAAAAAATTTATAACTTGGGCTTTATTAAAATATAAACCTGTTGCTCTGTGAAAGACTTGATAAGGGAATGAAAATAATATCAACAGCCTTGGGGAAAATATTTGCAAAACACATATCTGATAAATTATTTTTATTCAAAAATCTAAAGACCTCTTAACACCCAACACAAAGAAAGCAAACACTCAATTTAAAAATGGGCAAATGATCTGAAAAGAATCCTACCCAACAAGATATACTGTTGGCAAATAAACCTAAACAAAAAGATGCTCAAAATCATTTGTCATTAGGGACTTGCAAAATTAAAATCACAATGATATATCACCACACGCTTATTAGAATAGATAAAAACCTAAACACTGACAATGGCAATTCCTGGTGAGGATGTGGAGCAATACAACTCTCATTCATTGTTATTGAAAATAAAAATGGTACATAGAGAAGGCAATTTAGCAATTTCTTTTAAAACTAAACATTTTCTTACCATATAATCCAACAATTTTGTCCTTAGGTATATATGTGGTTTGTTTGAAAAGTCCACCTAAAACCCATGGATTAATGTTTCTAGCAGATATATTTATAATCTCCAATATCTGTAAGGAACCAAGAAGTCATTCAAAAGGTGAATAAACACTATGCTACAAGGGACTAAATCTCAGAAATAAAAAGGAATGCCCCAGTCAGCCACAAAAGGGTGAATCTCAAAGGAAATTGAAAGAAATTAATCAAAATATGCTACATATGTATGATATCACCTATATGACCTTCTGGATAAGGCAAAATAACAGAGGCTAAATTAATGATCACTGGTTGACAAGGTTTAGGGAAAGGGTAGGTAGGTTGAATTGGGGAAGCACAGGTGAATTTTTAGAGCAGTGAAACTGTTCTGTATGATACTGTAATTGTAGACCCATAGCAATATGCATTTGTAAAATCAATTTCACCTGACAACACAAACAGTGAACTTTGATGTATGCAAATAAAATTTTCATTTACAGGGTTAAGGGAATCCCAGGATGGAATGCAAAATATATAAAGAACCATCCCTGGGTCTAAGAGAGGTTTCTTATTGACAGTATATAGATGGGTCATACTTCCTTATCCATTCTGCCAATCTGTGTCTCTTGACTGGTGAGTTTAATCCATGAACATTCAGCATTATTACTTCTAAGGAATTACTTACATTAGCAATATTTTCTTTGGGTTTAAATATGTCATATATCATTTTAATTTCTCTTTTTGTTTTTATTTTTTCTTACACTCTTCTACAACTCTCTCTCTCCTGTTTTTTCCTTTCAACCTGCAGGACTACCTTTAGTATTTTTTGAAAAGCAGGTTTCTTATTGGCATACTCTCTTTATTTCTGTTTATCTGTGAATATTTTGAATTCTCCATCATTTTTGAATGCCAGCTTTGCTGGATAGAGAATTCTTGGCTGGATTTTTTTTTCTTTAAGCACCTTGACTTTGTCATACTACTGCTTTCTTGCCTCCATTGTTTCAGATGAGAGATCAGCACTTAATCTTGCTGAGATACCCTTCCTTGCGAAGGTTCTTTTTTCTCTTTCTGCTTTCAATATTCTCTCTTTGTCTTGAGTATTGGACAATTTGACAAGTATGTGTCTTGAAGTAGGCCTGTTGGGATTTATACTCTTTGGGATATGCTGTGCATCATGGCCTTATACATCCATCTCCCTCAATAGGGTTGGGAAGTTTTCAACTATTATTTCCTCCAACACTCCTTCTGTTGCCTTTCCCTTCTGTTCTCCCTCTGGAATGCCTTTAATGCATATCTTTGTGCATTTTGTGTTGTTGTTCAGATCCCTAAGTCCCTGCTGGATTTTTTTCTGCCTTTATCTCTCTGTTCTACTATCGGTTTGATTTCAGATATACTGTATTCCACATCACTAATTCTTTTCTCTGCCTGTTCAAATCTGCTATTATGTTCTTCTAGTGTATTTTTTATTTCTTGGATTGTGCCTTTCATCACCATCATATCCGCTATCCTTTTACATGTGTTTATAATTTTTCAGTATGTTTTCCCAGGGTATTCTTAAAATCCTTCATCTCTTCTTTTTCTTCATTAAGTTGGTTCATGATGTTTGTTTGGACAACTCTGATTACTTGTTTGATGTTCTGTATCTCCTCCTGGATTTTAGTTTGTTCATTGGACTTGGCCATGTCTTCCTGTTTCTTAGTACGGTTTATAAATTTTTGTTGGTGTTTAGGCATCCCTTTATCTTGATGGGTTCATTCAGTTGATTAGTTTCTCTCTCTACTCTTGGGAATTGTTTAGTTGCTGTTTTTGAATGTGTGTGGTAAGTTTTCTTTTTGGCACTTTGTTCTTCTTATATGATTTCCTTGCTTGTCTACATTCTCTTGAAAGAAAATTATTAGGGTCAGAGAAAACAAAAGAGGTAAGAAAAGGAAAATGATAATGATAATAATAATAGTAAAAGGTAGAAGAGGAATGATATAAGACTGAGGGAAATGAATAATTAACTCATGTAAGAAGTGCAGAGGAATAAGAATATAAAAGTGGAGTACAATGAAATGAAAAACCGAATAGAGAAAAATATCTAGAATGAATTAACAGGCCAGAATGATAAGAAGAGAGGGAAAGAGAAAAGAAAAGACCATGAGAAAAAAATGTTTAAAAAAGAAAGGAAAAAGAAAATTGATGAGACAGAAAGTAAAATGAGAATAATTGAAGACTAAAGAAAGACAAGTGGAATGTAAGGACAAAAACAGAAAGCAGAAGATAGAAAGATAAAGGGAGAGAAAGAATTAGTGTAGGTAGACTAAATTGGTATCGAAAAAAGGGGGGAAGAAAGGGAAGGAGGAAACAGAGCAACAAGAAACAAGAGAGCAACACCTAATTTAAAAAAAAAGAAAAAAATGGGGAGTGAGAGAAAAGGGGGGGAAAGAACAGAAAATAAACTCTCAAGCAAGCAATCAAACAAAAACTGGCCTTCCCTCTTAGGCTCCTGAGTAGCTTCTCAGGCTGTTGGTGTTCATCAATCAATTACCCTGCAGCCTATCTTCTGCAGGTTTTGAAGTGGGTTTTAGCGAGTAAACTAAGTTAATTTTTTAAAAAGGACCATTTTTTTAAAGAAAAATAAGAGACCCAAGGAAGCTAATACAAGAATAATGACTATGTGTTCCCTTTTCTGAAGTATCAGCTGAGTGTTTGATAACTCAGTGGATCACTACTCTAAGGGGAGCCTAAAATCGAACCAGGGACCTCATATATTTAAAGCAGAGACTCCTACACTGGCCTAAACTTTCACATTGGGTCAGGTAGCTAGAAAGCTTTCCAGTCATTTTCCCTAGGGCAGGTTTGTCTCTTTTCAGTTGGGTAGATTCCTGCTGATTAGGAGCCTGTCTGTCTCTGACCCCTTTCTATTCTTATTGCTTTCTCTCCCAGGGCAGCAGGACACAATAGCCTGTGTGATTCGATCCCCATCACCTCTCCTGCTCAGGTTGAGTTCCCTACTGAAATTCAAATGGGACGCTGGTATTCAAACTCATCACAAAGAAATTACTCTCAACCCACTTCCAGACCTCCCCCTCCTCCCAGGGGACACTAAATAGGCACTTGATAGGGTATTAAGCACTTCCTATTGCTCCCTCCCTTAGGGTAGTTGGAATTTTGATAGTTTTCAGTACTGGAGTAATCAAATGCCTGACTCTGCTTTCCTCCAGTCCAAGTTCTTCTCTCCCAAGATGGCTAGGTAAATCAGGATGCCCTAGCAGATTTGCCTCTCCCCTCTTCCCAGAGACACCTCTTGCCAGCTGCTATGCTCTCTAAATTTCAAAGGGGGTCCAGGTAACCAAACCCCCAGAAAAGAAATACCTCTCCACCCTTCACCAGAACCCTCTTTCTCCCAGAGAATGCTCCTTCTGACTGGGTAGCTTGTTGGAGTTAAGGTGTTTGCAACAGCTTTTTTGTTTTGAGGATGGGGCTTAGTTGCTCATTGTTTCCAGTCACCAGGATAAGAAACTCACAGATTTCCCTTGGGCTTTTTATCTCTCTGTCCAGTTTCCTCCAGATCAATGCTTTGAAGACTCCTGCTCTGTGGGTTCCCAAACCAGTTCTCTCAGGCAGGATCTTGCCTCTTCTCAGTTGTTTTGTATTAGAGAGCTGGTGAGTGCGCACTTAATTTGATGCCGTCTTTCTCTATCTTCCCATTCATGCAGTCTTATAAAACTTCTGTGTTTTGATTGCACCATAATCTGAGAATTAAAAATCTTCAACTTGTCATTTCTTTCTGGAAGTTTCTTCTTTGTAAGTAAAAGCCCCACTTCACTCCATGTTCCTTGAATTATGATTCCCAGCAAAATCATTTATCACATAAACCAGCCAGTTTGTCAAAATCTTTCCTAGGCACTGTCTTTAGGGTTTAATGCAAACAATATATTCTGAAACATTTTTTTTCAACCTATACATAAACTAGTGGTGTACATTAATCCACTGGAAATAGTGTCATTGGTGTTCTCACTCCCAACAATTTGATATATCAATTTCCAGATTTCTATTCTGCAAGACCATGTTTTAGCAATCAGTTCATGGACCAAATAGTTTTCCTGTATGGATTTTTTTTCTTTAAGCAGAATTTTTCCATAAAAAAGGTTTTTAAGAATTTTGAGCAACCACCAAATGGTCCTCTACAATGACTGCATGGTTCTACATTCACACCAGCAGTGAATAAGTGTTCCCTTTCCTCCACATCCTCTCCAACACTTGTAGTCCTCTATTTTTTAATAGCTGCCAGCTTAATGGGTGTAAGATGCTGTTTCATTGTAGTTTTGATTTGCATTTCCCTAATAGCTTCTGATGTTGAGCATTTTTTCCTGTGTTTTTCATCCATTTGAATTCCTTCTTTGGATAAGTGTTTATTCAAATCACTTGGCCATTTTTAACACAGATATATTTTTATTTTCAAAGAGGCTTTAGATACATAAAATTTACATAAAAAATATAAGGGATTTCCATATACCCCACTCTCTTTCCCTCCCACACTTTGCCACATTAACAACATCCTTCTTTAGTGTGGTATATTTGTTAAAGTTGATGAACACATATTGAAGCATGGTTATTAACCATGGATTACAGTTACACTTTGTCCCACACAATTTTGTAAGTTATGACAAAATATACAAGGGCTTGTATCCATCACTGCAATGTGAAGCAGGGCAAATCCAATAGCCTGAAAATCACCCCATATTAAAATTATTCTTCCCTCTCCCATCCCTCAGAAACTTTGGTGGCCATTGTCTTTACATCAATGAGAAGAGTTCTTCCATTCCTAGAATAATAATAAGTCTTTAGTAGAATAATAACTTTTAAAGAAATTGCCCCTTTTTAAAATGGGTTGTTTATTTTATTTTTGAGATATAGGACTTCTTTATATTTGCTGGGTATTAGGCCCATGTCAGATAGATGATTACCAAATATTTTCTCCCATTGAGTAAGCTGACCTTTCACTTCCTTGTCAAACTCCTTTGAAGTGCAAAAGTTTTTTAATTTCGAGGAAGTTCCATGTATTTATTATTCTTTTGTTGCTCATGCTTTGGGTGTAAAGTTCATGAAACAATTTTCTAGTACATGATCTTGTAGTTGTTTCCCTACATTATTTTCCAGGAGATTTATGGTCTTGGCTTTTATATTTGGGTCTTTGATCCATCTTGTTTTAATTTATGTATAGGGCATGAGATGGTGATCCTTTCCGCTTCACCAATTGTAACAACTGTACCACACTGATTAATGATGTTAATGTGGGAAAGTGTGGGAGGGGTAGGGTGTGTGGCATATGGGAATACCCTACATTTTTATGTAACATTTATGAATCTAAAGTATCTCTAAAAATTTTTTAAAGGTATTAATAATTTAAAAAAGAATTTTCAGAAAAAACATTGTAAGCCTGCACACTCATCTATTGAAGAAGCTAGAGTTACATCTTTCAATTAATTGTAAGTATAGAATCACTGAAAAACAGGCCAGCTAAAAATGTTGATACTTCTGTTATCATCAGGAACACTGTATATTCAAGAAGAATCAACTTAAGCTGTTCGCTCCACAAATATGTCTACTTTCTGTAATCAGGTAGTAAGAGGCTCTTGCCATAAGTATTGGTTAAATTGTCACCATAACTGCTAGTTCTCCATCCTCTGGAGGACAGGAACACAAGCCAGAAAGAGATGAAAAAGGTTGCAAAGATTCAGCCCACCCTACCAAAGTCACACAGTATCATGTAGACTGAATTGTGGGTATCAAACTTACTTATACTGTGAGTGCAATTAAGGAGAGAGTGTGATTGAATTTCAAAATCCCCATAGCACTTTCCCTGCTTACTTTATAATATACCAAGTTCATAAATTGTTTCTTTCTCTCTCTCTTTTTTTTAAGTACCATGGGCCAGGGATTGAACCCGGGAACTTGTATGTGGGAAGCCTGCACTCAAAGACAGTCACTTTGGCGTTCCTGAGGTTTTTTTTTTTTTTTTTTTTTTTTTTCCCATTTCCTTTGCTCATTGATTTTTTTTGTTTTTGTTCTTTCAGGAGGCATTATATTCCGAACCCAGTACCTGCAATGTAGGAGGTAGGTGCTCAACTCCTTGAGCTACATCTACTCCCTAAGTTACATAGATTCTTAAGAAAATATTTTTTTAAGCACATGTCATGAGTGAGGGATAGATATCATTTCAACTCTGCTATATTATCCTAGACATTCCTTACTTCCCTGTTCCTGCATCTCTTATATTTCTCTCAGGAAAAAAAAAAAGTATTCCTGGTTTTGTCAGAATTTTGCACTGCTCAAGGAGCATAAAATATATGAAAACAACAATGATTCACTCTGAATTGAGAGTAAAATTTTTCTCATGGAAAATTAAATTCATTTATGAAGAATATACAATTGGCTTCAAGAAAATAATCATCAATTTACCTTCTATTGATGAAATATAAATGCAGTTTAAGGTTTTCTTTAAGGAAAAACATGAATGCAGGACTTAAAACATAAAGTTCAGCTAAAGAAACTTTGATAAATTGAGTTAATGATAAACACCAGTTTACAGAGGGTACTACTGTTTT
>JAQZBX010080568.1:0-13801 GCA_029593785.1 Cabassous unicinctus | reverse complement strand
ACATGGGTGGTACTTCACCTGGGCATACATATAAGGTATATAAATGTGTTCAAAGGTTTGTGCAGCATTGTCACAGTTGGTGGAGATTCACACAATAACAAAGACATTATTGAATTCCCATCCTGGAGAGCTCTGCCACAGTCCCCCAAGTATAGGGGCAATGACTGGCAAAGGAGGATGATCCACTGATGGTCCCTTGATCTTGATGATTATGCTTATGAGCCTTTGCTCCTGATATTGAAACTTAGCCTATTGTTGTGGGGTGCCTAAAATTTGCCTCCTGAGAGCCTCCGTGTTCCTCAATGGTGCCCTCTCTCTAAGCAAAATTCACCATATAAATGCATTACCTTCCCCCCAGTGTGGAACATGACTCCTGGGGATAAGCCTCCCTGGAACCAAGGGATTACTATCAAGAACCAACTAGCAATGCAACTGGAAAAAGACATCAAATAAAAGGGGGAAAAGGTAAAGACAAAAGAGCTTATATGGCTAAGAGACTTCAAAGTGAGTCGGGAGGTCATCCCAGAGGTAATGCTCATGCACATCTCACAGGAGCTCATAGACTGCCAAAGTGGATACTACCCCAAATAATGGGGCTCCTGAGTGCTCTGGAGACACCCAGGTCCTATCGTCTGGGAAGATTTCTCTGGAGTTTTGTGTCTTGTCAGCGGGCCCCACTTTGGAGTTTGTGCTCCTGAGAATGACAGAGTTGGACTCAATTGTGTCTTCCCTACACATGACTCATCTGTCCCTTCTATTTAAACCTATATTGGTGGTGGAGTTTATAAGTGTACATCAAAGAAACTCAGGTCTTTAGGCTCTCCATGTGCTAGCCGGGCACAGAACCTCAGCAGAGTTGGAACACCTACTTTACAGCCCATTAGTCTCACCCAGGACAACTAACAAGGAGATGATGATGGACAGTAATCATCCCAAGGAACAGAGAGTGTCTGCAAATGGAAGAAAGAAGTCCTATCCATTTTCCCCATGGAATATGAGCTCCTTCTCAGTTAGAGGTGGAGTGGACATCACCATCCCAGAATGCTCAGGATTGGGGAAAGAATTATGGACTAGAGTAGACTTACTGGTATTCTACTATAGATATATTGTGATTCTAGCAATGGAAGAAATTACAATATTGATGTGGAACCAGTGGCCACTGGAGGCTCTGGGGGCAGGGAGAGGGAAAAACAGTTGTAATGCAGGGGCTTTTTTGTGACTTGGTTATCATCCTGAATGACACTGCAATGACAGATATAGGTCATTTTATATCATCACATAGCATGCAGAACTGTGTGGGAGAGAGTGTAGACTACAATGTGAACGATGGTCCATTGCTAATGACAGCCCCAGGATGTGTTTAACAATTGCAATGAATGTGCCACACTAATGAAGGATGTTCATGTGGGAGGGTGTGGGTGGTGTGGGGAGTGGGGCATATGGGAATCCCTATATTTTTTGTGTAACATTTGTGTAATCTAAATATTTTTAAAATATATATATTATTTAAAAAGTCAGATACATAAATAAATAAATAAATAAATAAATAGTTCATATTAATAATAAAAACAATAAAAGAATAATATAATAATATTATTATATAAAAGGATAATAAAAGAAAAATAAAGCCCCTTATTCTCTTAATATATTATTTTTGCCCACACATTTTAGGATTTCAGTTAGGGGTTCAGAGTCAAAACTCTTTTGAAATAATTTTTAAACAAAGAAATTCCTGTAATTAGAATATCATTTTACTTTTCCTTATAACCATTTCCAAAGATGATCCTGAATTTAATTCTAGGCATGGTTTGCATGTCCTGGTTAATTGAAGGATATATTAGATCAGAGATACTGAATCAACCAATGCCCCCTTCAGACTCTATTCCATTTCTACAAGTGAGAGATATGGAGGATCTTAGGCCCTCATTTACAGATGTGGAAACTGAATCCCTGAGAGGGGAAGGGCCAGGCTGAGGCCCACAATATTTGAGGGGCAAGGAAGGACCATAGTCGGCTCCCTGCTCACTCTTACTCTCAGGTACCCAGCTCAGGTTGACCTTCTATGATTTGCCTGGGGGAATGGGGTGGGTTTCCTCTCCCTGCAGTTATATGTGGTGGTCTGGACATGTAGTCTGCAGAGCAGATTGGGGTGCAGTGGGGAATGGGTGACCCTGAAACTCTGTGGTCCAGACCTAGACCAGTGTTCTTTACCCTTGAACATGGCTAATGCTGACTGTGGTTTGATCAGCCCTGATCCCCTTGCTCAATGCCTAATAGGCTTGATCAGCTCCAAGCAAGGTGCAGCAGACTTCCTGCTTGCTGTGCAACCAGAAAATGACTCCAAGTCAGAGAGAAAGGGATGGGGGACTTGGATGAGAACAGCCAACTCTGTCCCATCCTGGGGTTCTGGCTCCAGAAAGAAGGGAAGGAATTCCAGCAGAAGGGTGTGTCCTGTAGAGTTAGATGGTATGTGGGGGGAGGGGGGGGAAGGCATACACACCTGTAGCAGTTTGATATGGTTTATGAATTCCAAAAACAGATATTGGATTATGTTTGTAAACTGGTCTGTTCCTCTGGGCATATTAGATCATATTAGATTCAGAAGTTTCACTTTTACTTGATTAAATTAAGATTGGGGTTTTGATTGGACCAGAGAAGTAGGACGTTGAGTCTCCACAACTGTGGTGAGTGGGGACTCACATAGAAAATGACACGACAGAGGAGACAGTTGGAGTATTGATGCAGGAGCCCCAGGGAAGTAAATACACAGAGAAGCAGATACATGAGGAAAGAGAGAAGGCTCCATGGGGCACAGCAGAGGCCCCAGGAAGAGAATAAGCCTGATAGTTTACAGTTGACCTTGGGAAGAGAGCATAGCAGCTGACCCTGGAAAGAAATGAAGGACCTGGGACCAAGGAGCCTTCAGAGGAAGGGGATGGCAGAACCCTTGCAGAGACCAGCTGCCTTCCTGCTCCAACATGTAGCAACGAATTTTGGTGAGGGAAGTAACTTATGCTTTATGGCCTTGTGACTGTAAGATTCTACCCCAAATAAATACCATTTTTAAAACACAACAGATTTCTAGAACTTTGTATCAGTATCCCATTGGCTGACTAACACAACATCCTTCCCAGCTTTCAGCTTTGGAAATATTTGAATAAACTGAGAAAATTTATTCACTTGTGACAAGTACTTAAAATCATTATGTAAATTGTGAGATATAACAAATTCTGTGAGCAATTGCCATTCATTTATCAACAACATGACAAATCCTATAATCTAGCAGTGAAATGTCCTTCACTCTTCACTCTGCCTGGTCTCAGCATCCCTGCACAAAGGTTTTTTTGCAGAGACCCATCCCTCCCTTCCCTAGCCCTCTTCCTTCCTATTCCTTCCTAAATTAATTTATTGCTTTTGAAATTGACAGAGGCTTATTATAAAGAATTCAATCAAGAAAACATAACCAATGAAAATAAACCATCCAACTTTCCACAAAATGGACATGATCCATCATCAACATCAATCATAGGAACCTCCTACCTGCTGTCTCCCTACTCTTATATGGAGATGGAAGAATCAATAGCTGACAGATAGAATATTTGTTTAGAAAAGTGAAAATAGACAGATTTAGAAATAGCCATATGCTGAGTTTGACAAATACATTTGTATAAAAATATATATTATATTTTTAAATTAAACATAAATTTCATGTCTCCTGAACCTCACAGAAGATAAAGAGAGGATGTGGTTTTCTGTACTGGCATTGCTGTGCAGGACTGGAGGCCAGCCTAACCTTCCCCCAACTCCTGTGTGACTTTGTTTCTGTCATGGGAGCTTGAACAAGTACTTCTTTCTCTGTGAAGCTGAGAACTTGACCGAGGCAAGCTGGGACATCCAGCCATCCTCTCCCTTGGCTTAAGTTTTCAAGGAATATCATGGGCCATGTGAAGACAGCTCTTTCCTTACAAGGAAAATTTCAGTGCTTCATCTGTGAAACAAGTTCTCCATTTCATTTGTTGGTACACTACTTCAGAGGCACCTAACACTCCTTATGCCAGGTGGCTTTGTCCTGTTGCCAAATGTCTTTTCTATAATTACTATAATTTGCTTGACTTTATCTTTTATCTGTATTACTGTGATTTTCCAAAATTTTCCTCCACACTGCTAATATTTCTTCCAGCTATGTCTATTATGCTACACATTTATATATTAGTTTTGTAGTTGTCATGTATCAGTTCTCATAAGTAAACTCATTTCCCAGCACATAACCCATAAACTCATAAACTCCATCCCTACCACCATGGCCAGTTTGTTCATGAGTCCAATTGGGCAATGAAAGGAATGGTGAGGAAAGAGGCTGACTGTTAGCCACAGAGCAGGTCATCTTATCCACTCGATTATTAAAATCCTCCTTTGCTGAAGTCATCCTCTGGTGAGCATGCACATGGGACACAAATACTTTCATGGTTTTTTGCCCCTTCAGAAAAGTCTACCCACATAACTCTTCCCCAGGCCTCTTTTTCACCAATTTTCCAATTATATTCCTTCCAAATTCTTGACCATTGAGCCAAACCATTGGCAACATCCAATGAATCACTGTGCAAATGTACCTCTGGCTATTTCTCCTTCTAAGCAAAATGAACAACCAGGTACACTGCTCAAAGTTCTGCCACTGGGTAGAGTTTCCCTCACCACTATCCTTCAGAGATGTCCCAGAAAGAGGGTGCAGTGCTGCAGCTGTCCACAGTCTGGTTAAAGGTGTGTCCTCTGGACATTCCTGGGGAGGGTAGGCAGATCTTAAATGGTGAATCCATTCTAGCATTCCAATCTCTCTAAGCCTTTGGATCCCCTCATCTATTGTATATTTGGGTAAATTGGGCATCTTGACCTCAGGCATTGTAAGTCATCTTTTGGTCCATGTTTCAGCCAGCCACCTGCACAAAGTTTTAGAGATCTTTCTAACCCTTTGAGCTACAACACTGAATCCAGAATCTCTGCTTACTGGGTCCATATAAAAAATTCTGGCTGATTCAACTTTATGTTACTTCCACCATTATCATATATCCTTAATATCCATTCCCACACATATTCTCCTGATTTCTGCCTATATAAATTTGGAAATTCATGCATTTCTTTGAGAGTACTTCCTCATGGGTTACACTGTGTGCTTCACCTTTGGGGTCTTGTGATTTTAGTCTAGTTATAGTTCTGGAAGAGAAGAAGAGTGGTGGGGGTGGGTATGGAGAAAAATTAGGAGTGTTTTGCCAGCTAATTACTTCAGGGCATTCTCTTGCAGTTTCATTTGGTGAGACAGGATTAATCTCTTCAGGCATCGGTTGGATGGCAGACACTTCCAGACAGGTTGAATGGTGAATGATGGTTTCTTCAGATAAGGGAGGTGGTGGAAACTCCTTGAAGCAGACTGAAGATTGGGTATTACAGGCTTGAGGTTGGGTGGTACCCTTCTTAAGGCAGGGAGGAGGTCCAGGCACCTTGGGGCAAGTAAAAAATTAATAATAATATATAACAAATAAAATACAAAAATGAAAATAAAAAAATGAAAAATAAAACCTTTTTCATTGTGTCTTTCATCACCATAAGATCTGTTTTCTTTTATGTACAGTGTCAATTTCTTCCATATGTTCTCTGAGCTTCATGTTTTATTTGCTTTAACTTCAGAGAAATTTCAAGTTACAGAAAAGTCACATAGAAAGTATAGAGGATTCCCCTATACCTAGCTCCTTCCCCCTCTCCCACTTATGCCTATTATTAACATTTTACATATGGATGCTACATTTGTTATAATTGATGTACAAATATTGAAGCATTGCTACTATGTTCAATGATTTACATTTTTGTTTACATTTTGCACCATACACTTTTATAGGATTTGACAAAATTTAAAATTGTCTGTATTCATCATTTCATGATCATGCAGAACAATTCCAAGGCCCTAAAAATACCCTATGTTCCATCTATGCTATTCTTCCTTCCACCTCCCGTCAGGATCTAGGGTAACCACTAGGCTTCAATTTTGGAAGAATAAGGTTCATAGTTACTTGCAATAATATTGACAGCTTGCCATATTGGTCTGTTTTCTTTTATTAGGCACTGCCCATGTTCTTGAGAGGGTCTTGCCCCACTAATTGATAACATAGAAGGACTTCCCAGGATGAGAACTTAATATTTTCCTGTTTATTGTGTGGGTCTCCACCCTCTGAGATAAAACACTATGACAAGATGAACACTTTCATATTCCATAGAAGCATGCCCCATGTGTACCTTATCTTGCATATCCCCCACTCCCAAAACTCTGCACCAGTAATGCTCCCATGCCATATTTGTGAGAAGAACATTTCCACCATTGTAGTTTAAACCACAGAGCTACAAATTCCCAGAGTTCACCTGTTCCTTCCTCCAGCCCTCCCCCAATTCCATGGATAGTCCAACATCCCACCCTACTCCCCTTCAAATTCCAGCACTGTTGAACCCAATCACATCATTACATCACTATCACTCCATCCACTGCCCAGGCACCCCCTTCCACTTTATCATAGGTCTTGCCCATGTTGAGCCTCAACTTACCACACTCTACTCCCTTTCTGTCTCCTGATAACCTATCTTCCAGACTCTGGTTTTGTGAGTCTGCTCAATTTGCTTAAGTCATATCAGTGAGGTCATGTAGTATTTGTCCTTCCATGACTGGCTTACTTCACTCAACATAAGGTCTTCAAGATTCATCCATGTTGTCCCATGTGTTAATATTGCATTCCTTATACAGCTGAGTAATATTCCATTGTAAGTATATATCACAATTTACTTATTCATTCATCTGTTGATGGACATTTGGGTTGTTTCCAACTTTTGGCAATAGTGACTAAAACTATGAACATTGATATTGGTGTGCATATATCTGTTCATATCCCTGCATTCAATTCTTCTGGGTATATACCCAGAAGTGGGGTTGCATGATCATATGGCAATTCTATAGTTAGCTTCCTGAGGAACTGCCAAGCTGTCCTCTACAATGTCTACACTATTCTACATTCCCACTAGCAGTGGATGATTGTTCCATTTCCTCCACATCCTCTCCAACACTTGAAGTTCTCTCTTTTTTAATAGTCACCAGTCTAATAGGTGTAAGATGATATCTCATTGTAGTTTTGATTTGCATTTCCCTAATAGCTAGTGATGTTGAACATCTTTTCATGGGCTTTTTAATGATTTGTATCTCTTCTTTGGAGAAGTGTCTATTCACATTTCTTGACTATTTTATTTTTATTTTTTAAATATATTTTTTATTTATTTTTAAAAGATACTTCGATTACATAAAATGCTACACACAAAAAAATAAGGGATTCACATAAGTCCTATTCCCCACACCTCCCACACTTCCCCACATTAATAACCTCACTCATTAGTATGGTACATTCACCACAATTTGATGAACACTTCTTGGAGCATTGCCACCAAACATGGATTACAGTCTACATTATAGTTTACACTCTCTCCCACTCAATTCCACAGGCCATGCAAGATACACAATGGTCAGTATCTATCACTGCAATGTCACTCAGCTCAATTCCAAGTCCTAAAAATGCCCCCATATCACACCCCTTTTTCCCTTTCCCTGACTACAGCACCTCCAGTGGCCACTGTCTTCACATCAATGATATAACTTCTTCCATTGCTAGAATCACAAGTCCACAGTAGACTACCCTCAAGTCTACTCCAGTCCATATTTTATTCCCCAATCCTGAGGATTCTGGGATGGCAATGCCCACTCCACCTCTAATTGAGAGAGGCCTTTGATTCTATCTGGTTCATATGGGTTGATGGATGGGACTCTCTTGTTTGCAGTTGTAGACACTCTCAGTTCCTTGGTATGGAGGTTGTCCATCCTCACCTCCCTGTTAGTTGTCCTGGATGAATCCAATGAACTGGAGAGTAGGTGTAGCAATCTGCTGAGCCCAGCACACAGTTGGCACATGGACAGCCCAGAGATTAAAGTCTCTTGGATATACACCCACCTATCACCTCCAGCACCAACCATATATTCAAATAAAAGGGACAAAAGAGGTATGTGTAGTGAAGTCACATCTGAGCCCAACTTTGTCACACTCAGGAGCACAAACACCAAAGGATGGTCCTGTGGCAAGGCATCAAACTTTGAATGTATATGCATGACTGTAGGACCTGTATGTCTCCAGAGCCCTCAAGTCCCCACTCTTTGGGGTAGAGTCTACTTTGGCAGTCTATGAGACACTACTGAGATGACCTCCTGACTCACTTTGAAGTCTCTTAGCCATATGAACTCATTTGTTTTTACCTTTCCCCCCTTTTATTCAAGGTCTTTTTCCAGTTGTATCACCAGCCAGTGCTTGGTAGTAATCCCTCGGTGCCAGGGAAGCTCATCTCCAGGAGTCATGTCCTTCACTGGAAGGATGATAATGCATCTATATGCTGAGTTTGGCTTAGAGAGAGGCCACATTTAAGCAACAAGGAGGATCTCAGGAGGTAACTCTTAGGCACCCTACAACACTAGGCCAAGTAGCAAATTCAAAAGCAAGAGGTTTATAAGTATAGTCAGCAATATCAAGGGCCCATCAATAAACCATCGTTTTTGATGAGTCATTGCCCTTAAGAAATGGTCTTCTATAAGACATTTCATAAGGATTTGATCAAAGTCTTCTTTTGGGCATGACCCTACCCCTCAGTTGGGTAATTGGCAGGGCTTTATTCCACTTGAGGTGAGTTTCTAAACAAATCTTAGCAATGGCTTCCTTTAAGGTGAGGTTAATTTGCTCAGTCTTCCCAGTGGATTGAGGTCTTCAGGGAGAATGCAAGTGCCAATCTATAACAATCAGACACATCTTTAGTCACCTTAGAGATAAAAGCCACTCTATTGTCACTTTGTATAGAAACAGGAAGTCCAAACCTTGGAATGATTTCTTTAAGTAAGACTTTGACTACTTCTCAAGCTTTTTCCTTTGGGCATGGGAAGGCTTTTACCCCATTAGCAAAAGTGTCTACAAACAGTAGCAAACATATGAAGTTCTCAGCAGCTCTTGGCATTACAGTAAAGTCAGTTTGCCAGTCCTCTGCTCATCCTAGCCTTCTGTATTTTACTCTTCTGTTGAAGGCTGGAGGCTGGGTTTTAGGGTTAATTTGAGCACAAGTTACACACTAATTATTTACTGACTGAATCATCCTGCATAGATTGGGTCCTATGAGGAGATGACTTATCCACTGGAGCAGTTATATGTCAATAATAAAGTCTACAGAAATAAATGGCAATGGGGTTCACTAGGCTTTCAAGTATGAATAATTTGTCATAGTATTCACAAGGTTCTCCCAGGGACTCTCTTTTCAACCAGCCATTGTCTGTGGTTTGAGTATATTCCTACTCTTTTGCTCTGACTAAATCTTTTTTTCCAGTATTGGGGTTTCCCAATTGGCTTTAGGTTAGGGTCTTACCAACTCTGGGGTATTAATTGGTGGCCCAGTCTTTCAGTGTGAAGGGGTGTAAGAAGAGTTGGTTCTATTCTTCTTGCAGTAGCTTAGCGGCTTTATCAGCTAAACTGTTCTGTTTGCTTCCCTAATTGGAAGTTTGGTGTCCTCAGCAATGAATGACTGCTAATTCCTTGGGGGAGCATCAAAACCTCAAACAACTTTAGACTGAGATCAACATGCTTTATGTCCTTATTAGTAGCATTGAGTAATCTCCTCTTTTTCCAAATGGCTCCATGGTTATGTAACACTGAAAAGGCATATCTGGAGTTTGTGTAAATGCTCACTCTTTGCCCTGCACATAACTGGAGGTCTCTTCCAAGGGCAACTAGTTCAGCCATCTGAGCTGAAGTCCCAGAGGGCAGGGACCTTGCTTCCAAAGTTTCTACCAGTGTGACTACAAAATACCTTGCTCATTGCTTCCTATGGTTCATAAAACTACTTCCATTAGTAAATAATTCAAGAGCAGGGATTTTTATATTTACATCAGTCAGTCCCAGTCTACTGGAATATATTTCTTAAGGAGATGTATACAGTCATGTTTGAGAAGTATCCACTCTGGTTTATCCCAAACTCTTGGAGCAAGGTGGCAGTGTTAAGTTTTTCAATAGTCTTTAAGGTGACAACAGGATTGTCTAGCAGAGATGCTTGATCGATTTCCTTTCTGTTTAAATGTAGTAACTAAATTATGAGGAGTATAGATATAAGCTGGAGCACTTAATACGAATTTTTCTGTCTCTAGAATAAGGTCACGAATAGCTGTGCCTGTGTGCAAACAGGCAGGTCAGTCTTGAGATGCAGGGTCTAGCTGTTTTATAGGTATGCTATCAGCTCCTCCAAAGGGTTGAGCAAAATCTCCCAGGGTGATGCCTTGCCATTCATGTAAAAACAAATGGAACTTCTTCTGTGGAGTCTGGGAGTCCTAGTGCTGAAGCAGTAAATAATTTTTGTTTAAGGTTCTAAAAGTAAGTGCACTTTATGATGTACAGATGAGGGCCTCTTTTTCACTTCCTTTAAGGGCTTCATATAGTGGCTTAGCTATAAGTCCAAAATTAGGTATCTACAGCTTATAGTAACCAGCCATGTCTAGAAACCCTATGAGCTCCTTTTGGCTCTTAGGCTTTGATACTTCATATAAGGCTTCCTTTCAAAAGTGCAGGAGGGCCTGTTGTCCCTCAGAGAATTTAAAACCAAATATTTAACATGAGTTTGTGTAACTTGGGCCTTCTTTTCTGACTCTTATATCCTTTCTCAGCTAGTCTCTGTAAAATAATTACTGTGTTCTCATCTGAGGTCTTTTGTGTTTTGCTATGTCATCTACATATTGAAGGAAGAGACCCTCCTGGAGTTGCACCACCTGAAGATCCCTGGATAGGGCTTGCCCCCAAAAGAATTCTTAAACCTGTGGCAGCACAGTCCAACACTACTGCTGCTTCATTCCATTGTTGGGATCTTCCCATTCTAAAGCAAAGAGTCTCTGTGTTTCCTTCTCTAGCAGGACACAAAAGAAAGCATCTTTTAAATCCAGGACTGTGAATCAGGTGTATGTGATAGTAATATTAACAAAGAGTGTGTAGGGATTGGGCACCCCTGGGTAGAAATCCTCCACTATCCAATGAATAGCTCTAAAATCTTGTACAAATCGACACCTTCTATACCTCATTTAAGCACTGTAAGATAGGGATATTAAAGTCTGATTGACAGGGTCCAATTAGTCCACACTTCAGAAATTTCTTCATTAAGGTTAGATGCTGGCTCTAACCTCCTGTCTGAGTGGATTCTGTTTTAGATGTGCTGGGATGGTGTTTGGCCACAGTCTTACCTTGACTTCCTGTGCTTCAAATGCCTATTCTGGGGGTCCCCCAGTAGGCCATACCTCAGCTGGAATCTATTGTTTTATCTCTTTGGGTACTTCAATCTTCTCAGTGTCCCCAGGTAAATCCAGCAGGTCTGCTTGGAAGGCACAGATCTGTATGGCTTGTACGTCTATGTTCACTTCATTAGGTGAAAATCAAAGTGAAGCTTGCAATTTGGATAGTGTTGGCTGAGAAGGAGAAGTAGGCTTTCAGGTATGTAGTGAAATCTAATGAGTCAGACGAGTCTGTCCAAACTGACATTGCAGTGGTTCTGAAAATCATTTAAGCTTTTTAGTCCCACAAATGTCAATGATAGGGATTGTTTCATTAATTTCATTAATTAGCCTCTGGTTTAAAACTGAGTAAGTGGTTCCAGTGTCCATCAAGAAGTCAGCTAACTTCTTACCCACTTGAAATGAGACCTGAAGTTCATTGTGTGTGATCTGGGTGGTTTCCTGACCAGCGGAAGGTACTCCCAAGCCCTGACAATCCAGGTTGCTGTCTTCATCCCCTACTAACTATGGGAGTTGGGCTGCTAGGTGGGATATCCTGGCCCCTCCCTTCCCAGGGAGACTCAGGCATTCCTGCTTCCAGTCTCCCTCCTCTTTATACTAAATGAAATGCTGGGAACCTAATTGTGGTCCTAGGGGCCCTGGGATTCTTACTCTTCACTGAGATTCCCATGGAAGCTTTCCCTCATCTCAGGGTGTGTGGGCCTCTGACATTCTTGTTGATAGCTGCTCCTATGAGGCTGGCTTTGTAGGCAGCATGCTTCTCTTACTGTTTCTTATGGGTGAACTCTGAGTTGTAAAAAATCTTAAAGGCAATCTCTACTAATTGTGGCATAGGCATGCCCAATCCCCCTTCTAATTTCTGGAGTTTTCTCCTTATATCAGGAGCACATTAAGTATAATTAACATGCACAGGTTAGTGGGGTCATCTGTGTCTAAATTAGTGTATTGCCTATAGGCCTTGCACAGTTGCTCTAAAGAGACAGTCTGGTTTTCTTCAGGGTCTTGAACTATTTGCTGATTTTATTAAGGTTCCTTTGGGCATTCCTTTTCTGAGACCTGCAATAATATAAGCTTAATGATTCGATTTGGTCCTGTCTGACTACTCATTTGGATTCCAATTTAGCTCAACTCAGGCAACTGTTTGGTCTCCTGGAACATGTACCAAATTGTTTGGATTGTTTTTGTTCAGAGAGTCAGCATGTTCATGGGGTTTTACATATATATTTGAAGTATATCACTCAGAAAGCAATATACATAAACAATAAGTGTATAGAAAAAGTACATGCATAATATCATACAGAGCTCCCATACCTCACCACACCACCAAAATATTGCATTGTAGTGAAACATTTGTAACAAATTATGAAAGAGCATCATCAAAGTATAGCTACTAACTATAGTCCATAGTTTACATTTAGTGTGTTTTTTCCCAAACCATCATAATATATTTTTTGTTCATAAGCCATACAATTTACCTAAAATATACAATCAATGGCATATGTTTTAATCACAGAATTCTGCAGTCATCACTGTCATCAATATTAGAAGATTTTATTTACTCCAAAAAAATCACACAATAAAAACAAACCACTATCCTACTCATATGTTAGTGCTACTAATTACAAATCCTATGACATGCTTTCACCATTTCTATTCATTTCCAAACAATCACAAAAAACTTTTCTTAACAATTCTGCACAAACTGAACCCCAGCTTTCCATTCTCTAACCACATTCTATTCTCTGGTGACTTACATTCTAGCTTTTAACTCCGAGATTGCTCATTATATTTATCATAATTTTTTTTAAATTTTATTTTATTTTTAATTTTTTTATTTGTAAAATGATATATAAATACATATGCATATATGTGCATTTGTTTACATAAATGTTATTTGTTTTATATATATATATACATTTTATAAAGGTGCCTAGATTACCCAAATATTACTCAGAAACTACAGGGATTCCCATGCTCCCTACTGGCCACACCCCCAAAAACACCCCACACAACCATTCCCCATCCGTGTGGTACTGCACCCGCAATGGATATACACATCCTGGGGCCTTGCCACCGAGCATAGACTACAGTTCACATCACAGACCACACTCTTTCCCACCCAGTTCTGCATGGTATATTCTGATGGAAAATGGCCTACATTCGTCGGTGCTTCGCCACTCAGGACAACTCCCAAAGTCCCAAAAAAGCCCGAGTATTTCAACTGCCCCTCCTCTCCCTGCCCCAAAAATGTCCAGTGGCCACCAGCTCCACCTCACTGTTACAATTTCTTCCATTGCTTGAATCACAGTATGTCTACAGCAGAACACCACCAATTCCACTCTAGTCCACAGCTCCTCCCCCCATCCTGGGTGGACTTGGAAGGTGATGTCCACTCCACCTCCAAGTGAGAGAGGGCTTATA
>JAQZBX010080566.1:0-13803 GCA_029593785.1 Cabassous unicinctus | reverse complement strand
GGCAAAACCTGAACCCGAATCCTGTTCTGCCTCCAAAATATTAAGGCCTTAGTCACTACTACATACTACCCTAAGATGCAAGTCAAACTCTATCCCTCTTATACTGTTCCTTTTATCTAAAATTTCCTTTTCCTTTTCACTTCTTCTCATCTAATATCCAACTTTTTACATGATTGGAAAATATCTGGAAACGTTTCTGACTAAAGGATGATCAACTAAGGGTGAGAACTAATATCTAACTTCTACCTTTGTAAATAAGATCACAAATTAGGATATTTATATAATATGCACACACTCGTATATACAAGTGCTTAAAAACATTAACAAAAAAATCTAATATTCTATAGTAGGAGATGTTAAAAAACACAAAGAAGATATCATTCTTTTGATAACAAAGCATATGATAAAAATAATTCACTGAAAGTAATTGATTTGCCTGGCACATTTAAGTTGGTCAAGTAAGGGAACCTGGGATCTTATTTTCCAAAAATGAGATTTTATTTCATAAAGGTATCTTACCCTTAAAATACGCTGCAATTACTTACTTGATATCATTGTGCATTTTACACTCATAATAAACATAGCATATTTTAATTAAACTTTAATTAAACACTTAAAAATCTTTCATTTTTTCAAACAAATCTTCCTAAGAAACCATTCTTTATTTTATCCACTCAAGAATGAATTTCCTTATCTTCCCCAAATAGTCATTTTACCACTTTCTGTAAAGAGAGGCTTATGATATTTGATATTGAAAAATTCCCTTTAGAAATCAAAAGCATAATATATTAGGATGAAATGAAACATCTTATTTCGTGGGATACAAAACAATGTTTAATCTGCCAATATTCATCTTCAGGTTGATGCACTCATTGTAAAGAAAACATCACCTCTCTTACATTAACGATGAAATCTAATATTAAAAAGTAACGTTTTATTTGAAAATTTATAATAGACTTAAATACAGATGGACTGTATCATATTTTCCCTGGATCCCCACCTTTACTCTAGTTTTAGGAAACTCTGTTTCTCAATATTATATTCAAAATTATAGGAATAATCAATCTGCTCTTTGCTTTTATTTTAGAAAATGTCCCAGTATCTTATCAGAATATCAGTAGGAACATTTATATAAACTCCAGTACATGTACTATTATTTGGAATTTGTACATATTATTTCAAAATGAAGACTTACCTCAAGGATAAATTTGCAAGTTTAACAACCATTTCAAGAAATGCTGCGGCATTGAAGACACTGAACAAAGTCACAGAACCAAAAACCCCAAAACTGTTTTAATAAAAAAAAAATTGTTGAATCCAGGGCATCTGAAATTTTATTATAATATTCTCCATATTTTTCAATATGTAGGAAATTCTTTCATGGTAAAATATTCAAAAGAAAGATGGAAAGAAATGTTGAAACATGAAACAAAAAGTATAGAATAAAATAGCCTGGTAGTTAAATCAACTGTCAGTTGAGCAGTGTTTTCAAAGAAATATTTCACACAGAATAGTGCATGTAAATATTTATTTATTTATTATATTTACACAAATACATAAAATTATAGATATATATTATATAAATATATACAACATAATAGTCACTTGGAGGAAATGTGCAAATTATTACTTCAATTTTCCAATTTTGAGTTCAATAATATTAAGGCAGACAGCCAATACTAATGGGTCATCCAGGCTATTGAGCAATTCTGAGTATCAAGCATTCAATAACAGTCAACTCTCCTTTGGAAATCCTGTGTTCTACCTAGCAAGGTGAGTTTCAGGCCATGTCAAATGGCAACAACTTCCACTCTATCTTCATAGTTATTTCACCTAAAATTGTTTCATAATCTTCAAATTCCCACTTGGCATGTGTATTTTGATTAATATAATTGAGCTTTATAATTTTAGCCTGTGGAAAATTAATAACTTTGCTAGAGCTCTGTAATAAGACAGAACCTTCTCTTCCTTGGCTAATTGATTTTGAGGCTACTGTCTCAGAATAACTCTGCTTACAGAAAAACCTTTCTACTTCTGATCCAACTAACCCATTTTCACTTTACCTTCTAAAAGTGGCTCTGCAGAAATAGATTCTTTGCAGCATTTCTATTATGGTGAATATGGGGACAGGTAGAGAAACAGGGATGGTGCATTCCTACCTGAAGAAATTACACTCCAACACAAAGATTATTGTTCTTTTCTGTGAGTAACAAAAAAAAAACTCCAGTCTTCTAACATTTAACAGAATGGGGTCTTTGAAAATAACTGTTCAGATACACACAAGTTATTGGCTTAATTTCTTCCTTATGGAGAGAGATCCTTCAAGGTGTTCTTTGGTCATGGCAGGTTCTTTTCCCCTAGATGACATCTACAGGTGCCACCTCCAGTAAACAAAGGTTATTTCCAAATGGACAAAAGATAATTTTTCCAATATCCTCATTTTACGTATATGCTACTGTTCTCTTATTATTCGACAAAATTCTAACTTTGCCACAAAGCAAAATCCATTTTAAAAAGTCGTTCAAAATTCAAATTGAATACTCCCTGGTATTTTGACCATTTATGTTGACCACTGCATGACTATGCATATACAAATATGATAAAATATGATAAAATCTCATTTAAGATTTTTATCAGAAAAGCTAGTCCTATCTTTACAGAAAACAAGCTGATCATTATCCCTAAAATACTAAATCTCTTTTTTTAAAGAAGGTCTGAGGATGATATACATTTCCTCTGTTACAGCACTATTACTTGAGGGTTTTTTTTCTCTTTTTTTATTAATTTTATTTACAAACACTCTAAGCATGCACTCTCCCTTCCTCCTTCCCTCTTCTTTAAATTCTCTTGATGAGCATTGGTTGCATAATCTTGGCATATAGCTGTCATCTAGCAATGACACAAATGTTCTAATACCCTTTTTTTTCAAATCATCCCTCTTCTACACCTCTTGAAAAATATGCAAGTGTACGGCCAAAGAGGAAGCAAGAACATGTGTGCATTTCCTCCCACTAGATTACTAAATGTGACCCAAAAAATGAAATATTGATCTACTCTTTTAATTGAGTTTCTGAGGTTTGCAACTATCCTCTTCTAGATATGGACAGAGCAAAGCCTAAAATTGATTATCACTCACTTCCAGACCTGAGCTTCATGGATCTTTAACAGTTGACTAGTTAATTAAATACGGTAACAGAATCTTAGATTAGAACTTTCTTCATAAGTATGCCATTAACAATCCCATTTTTCAATGTAAGAAACATCTGCACAGAGCCACTGTAATATTCCTTCTTAACCACACCATTTCATTCACTATTTGACAGATCATAAGTTATTTGACCCATAGGAATACAGATCAGCAATTTATACTTCTTTGTTCTAGTTTCCTTGACAAGCAAAAAAGTTTAATACATGTTTTAGGTCTTTCATCATTCATTTGCTCAAAGAATAAAATGCCCAATCTCTACGAACTGAAAACTGAAAGGAGAGGAGTCCATGCAGATGCCATTTTACCAGGAGCAATAAAATGTGGACACTGTACTGCTTGGCAGTATGCATTAGTGATGAGTTCCTTAGATCAATAAAAGAGCTCACTCCTTTACAAAACAGATATTGAGCATGATTTTTCTGTGTATGATGTAAATTATTACTACTGAGGATATTTTCTTAGAAAGACACTCTTTCTAAGCAAGCAATGATCACCCATCCATTTCTCTTCAACAGGAATATGAAACAATGGAAAGCACTTTTTCTTATAAACGACAACTTTGCCACAGTATACATTTTAATTGGGTAGGAAAACCACTAGTGTGAAGGCAGAGTAGCACAGGGTGTAGGCAAAAGAAATGGAACAGGACTTAATGGCATGCTTTTCAATTACTATGACAAATAAAATGAAAATAGAATAACTTTTCTGTTCTATTCTTTTGGGACTCTAGATCAAAGAGTCTTACAGACACCAGAAGACCAGAGCCTAGTTTGGGACTGGTGCCTGGGATAGCACAAAAAACAACTTTATATTGGAGTGCCATTCGGGTTTTTTATTCTTCCCAGAGATATATTTTGAGGAATCTAGCCATTGTGCTAAACACTAGGGATAAAGAGATAAAGTAAAAGAAACACCTGTCCTTTAAGACCTTAGAGTCGAGTTGGAGAGAGGCAAATGCACCATCCAGATCAATCTTAACAGCCACCTCTCCAACACTTAGACCGAGTATGCTAGGCTTCCCTCGAGAAAAATAACCTTTACTCTCCACTAACTCCTGACAAATTCTTCATTCACAGCTAAGCCTCAAAGAGGAATAATAAGGATTTGCTATTCCCACTTCATGACCTCAACATTTATTCTCCCCATCTGCCACACTCTGGCTTTGACCTCTCATCCCACACCTATACATTCCACCAAGGAAATTTCTCTTGTTAATGTCAGCAATTAACCAATGGCTTGTCAAAATTAAGGATCCTGCTCATTGCTCATCAGAAATGATTTATCAATTTTAATATTGATCTTTTTCCCACAATACTATACTTTCCTGGTTCTCTTACCATATCTTGGACTATCATAGATTTTCTACACTCCCCATCCACTAAATATTGTTATTTCTTCTGATCCTATGTTGGCCCCTTCCTCTGTGGTGCCCCCTATGTTAATCTATCTACTTTTAGGAATTAAATTATCTCCCATAGACAATGGTAGTTTGAGCTATTAGAAAAAGAAAGGGCATAGACTGAATATCAGAAACTCCAGGTTTAGTTGCAGGTTTGTTAACAACACTACTTGTAATGATGGTCTTGGGTTGAATTTATTTGGAATCTCATTTCATTTTTCCCTCTCAGTGTCCTTATTAGTAAAATTATAGGTTTAGGTTTTAGATATTTTTACATCCTTACATTTTTATAATTCTACATTGACATTCCATTAAATTATTGAAAAAGCAAGAATCAGAAATAAGAAAGTCCTAAAATCTACTGCATATTAAAAGTTTTAAATTTCATTAATTCTTCTTCCAAAGTTATTGCCAAGTATTTAAATTTGACTGATTTGTACCCCAGATCTTCATCAAAAACAAAGCACTGGATAACACATTCATTTTTTCCCATATAGGTTTGAGAAAACCAAGGCATAGAGAAGCTGTATAAGTTGCCTAAAGCCAATTAAACAGCTTGTGACTATTACTGTTGAGATTCAAACCTTACCCTAATGCCAGAATTCATGTGATACAGCTTCAAGAAACAAAAGGAATAAATACATTTTATATCATATGCTGTCTGCTATCTCTTGGAACATTATTTTCAAAATTTGTGTCTGCCTCAGCTTCAATAATTTGATAAACTTGGACTGCTTCAAAAGTCCAGTGTGGTAGCTGCAAAACCAAATCCCTGAGTTATATAACAAGGTAGCTGTAACTTTGGTGATTATTGGTCCCAAAGCGATTACTTTAAGACTGAAATTGTTTCCCTCCTCTCCAAGTGACCCAGTTGAGGCTGACCCAAAGTGGTTCACTAGGAGTTAATGAATAGCTACTCTCCCTTGACCTCCACCATATACTCTGATGCCTTTGGTTCTTAGAAATTGCTGCTTCTAGCAAAGTTCCTACTCAAGAAAAATAATACAAACACTCACACACACACACGTGATAACATGAGTCCCACAAAAGTGAAGCTTTCTTATATCCACTTGACAGCTATAAAGAAATTACTATTTCAAATTTTTTGGAGAGAGGGTACCAGGGAAAATTAAGTAATTAATCCAGCATTAAATAAAACCCTAGACTGTGCTTAGTATTTTGTTAGGAGCAATAGGATATGTAGAGAAAGTAAAAGGCATGGTCCTATCCTTCAAGTGATCCTTCTCGAATCCTGGTGTGACACATGTCTACCTGTATAGATCCAGACAAATATCCTAGCATTGTTTGTGGCTAGATGAAGTCATAAACTAAATTCCACCAAATGGAATGTAAGTGGTGAACAGTATTTTCAGAAAATGCCTCTCCCTTCCTCCATATTTAATAGCTGAAATGAGTTCATGATCACTGGATCTGGAGGTAGCATCTTGGACTGTGGAAATCAACCATATAAAAGGATCCTGGCCCACGATGATCACGGGGTCACTATGCCAGCCCCAGTTTGTACATGTTAATAGGCAAGAATGAAAGATAAATATCTACATTATTTAAGACCCTGTTATTTTGGGTGTTTTTGCCACTTAGTAATGCCTAAATTTAACTAAGACAAATGAAGGGAACTGAGCCCCATTGCTGTTTAGAAGAGTTCTTAACCCATTCTACCCCTTCCCACTTTGCAAAGGAAATAAGGGCAAGCTAAGAACTAAGTGCTGTTACTTACATCTATAGAGACTGGTTGGCTACAGTTCATGAGTTAGTGATGAGCAGAGATTAACTCCTTGCAGAAACAGAATGATGAGAGTCTACCTCCTCCCACCTTCACCCTCCTTGAGTAGAACTGTGAAAATGACTATGGTTCTTACACAAAGGGCTAATTATGCTATGCGTGGGCATTCAAGGAAAGTGCCAGGTATCAGATACTCTGACAGAGCATGACCTATTTTTCTTGCTGTGCTCTGTTGCCATACAAATCATCACCAGACAGCAGACCTATGTAAGAACAATCAAGTAAATCAGGGATGTTCTGAAACCCTGGGCTTCTCCTTTGGGGACTGATAAATATTATATCTACAATATAGATCTTTATCTCTAGAAGCTCAAGGATAGTCAAGATGAAACCTTCCACTTTTAATAATATGTAGAAATGAAGGCACAAGAGAGAGAAATGTTTTCTGAGAATGGCCCTAAAAGATAACACTAGAATACTATTCTTGTTTTAATAGTATTCTTGTTTGAAAGCTCTCTCCTGAATTTGCTATCAGTGTAGCTGAAGAAATAACTACCATTATTAGACAAAAGCATAGTCTATGGACAAATGAAACACAAAATAAGAACCTAAAAGTTAAAAAATAAAACAACTTAAAATCAGAAAAGCAGAATTGTAATTTTTGTACAAGGATTACAGTAATTAGTTTGAGTTATAATACTTTTAGCAATATCTAGCCTATCCAACCAATCACAAATAAATTCTGCTTTCAAAATGGTACAAAAGTAAGGGGGTGGAAATCCAAATGGAACATCTAATAAGGGAAAATGTTCCAATACGGAAATCGGAGAATCATTTGCAGGGTTCTATGGACACTCAATTAGACACATGCAGTTAAAATCATTACAAATGAACAACTGCATTTTTTATTCAAGACAATTTTTAATTCATTTTTTAATATGGATTCATTTCTATAGGAAATAGATTATCGCCCTAAATGGATAGCTTTGTGTTTTGTGATTCACTGTGATTCGGTAGAAAATATCATGTCTAGTACATGGAATGTGTGTGTGTGATTGTTTATATATTGCCATCAATAATGGCAAATGCCTCAGGGTTAGATGGACTTGCCTGGGAGTGCATTCAAGGGATTTCATGCCTACATACCTACAAAAGAGAAACATCTGATTATATGGCTATTACATGTAACACAGTCATCTGTATGTATCACATAAATTCTGTACTGAAATTCTTTCTTACATCACTTGATTTCATTGTTAGGGGAGAGAGGGACACATTTCCCTAAGAAGGCAAATCAGAATCACCTTTTAGACTTTTTTCAAGGACATTCCCCTCCACCAGATATTCTGATGCACACTTCTGCACCCCCATGCCCTGCCACCGCCTCCACCCATGACTGACAGATACATCCTATGTCAGAAGTGAGCTGCAGTCATGGATGAGAGATTGCTTTTTGCCTCAGCAGTTCCTGGGATAGAAAATATGTCAGGAACCAATGCCTCATAATGTGGTGTGGTAGGAAAATAAGTTCTTAAGTGTTGCCAATGCTCTCTCTGAAATCTCTCCCCATCTGGACCCTTCTTGGTTTTTTTTTTAATTTGTTTTTCGGTTTTTTGTTTTGCTGTGTTTTTTGTGTTTTTTTTTTGCCACTGGAACTATCCAAGTACACACTGGGGGAACCATTTCAATAGTTACCTATCTATTGTCCAGGACACCCCCATCGTTCACCTTACATCTGACTGGAATAACAGTTTCTCAAGGGATAGTTCTAATCATGTCAACTTAAATTCCCCCAAATATTTAATGGGTGGCTAACATCAAAGCAAACCTGCTTAGTCTGATATCAATAGCCATCTCTACTGCACAGCTTGATTTTCCCCTCACCACTGCTCCATTTCGCCAGGTAACAGTGAATCCTACTTTAAAAGGAAAATGGAAATTACCAGGTGGGAATCCCTCAACTTTCCACCAACAAATCTGTCATCCAAACTGCCTCTATACCCACTGTCCTTTAATTTTTCTTTCTCTTCTTCCTTCCATTGATAATGAAGACAGTATCTCATCTCACATCAAAGGCCAGTTGTCTTATGCTGTTCTGGATCTCATTCTCTTCTATTTTCCCAGGGACTCAACTTTCTAAATTATATCCTCGTTCTCTTACATCTTCAATCTATTCCTTCCCATCAGGTAGTTCCCTTCACATTCAAACACACTGTAGAATCTTTTGTTTTAAAACAATCATTTTCTCCATCTCTTTGTTACCACCCCCTCTCTCTCTTCACAAACAGGCAGTAAGTTGCTATTTTCACACTTCCCACCACTCTTCAATAGACTCTAATTTTTCTCCTGCTATCCCCAATCTGCCCAAGCAGCTCATCTGAAGATCACCAATAAACCCCATGTTTCTAATGCTAGTCCTCACTGACTTGACCGTAATTACAGGTAATTATTCTCTTTCCTGAAATAAGTGTTTCTTTTGCCTAAGACCCTACACTCTGCAATTTCCTTCTGCTTCTCTAGCTTAAAAATTCTCTACTTGAGATCTAAATATAAGAGTACTTCAAAGTCTAGAACCATCTTTTATCTTCTTACTCATCTCTAAGTGAGCTCAGACACACCCATATTAATTATTAGCCAGTGACTTCTAGCATTTTATTTTCAGGCCAGGCCTCTTTTGTGAGCTTTATGAGGCATATATCAAGAGCCTGATTCATATTTTCACATGAATGTCTTGTAGGCCTCACAAAAGAAACATGTTCCAAACTGAGCTGTTTCTTCTTTCTTGTTTTCCATCTTGGTTGGCAGTGCCTGGATCCACCAGTTGCTCAGACCAGAAACTTGGTCATCTCGCCTCATGTCTCCCTCTTCCCCCAAACCCTGTATCAAATCTGTCCCCAATCCTACCTGCTGTACCTCTGAAGTAGAGCTCCAAGATGAATTCACTTCTCTTTGTTTCTGCCACACCAGTCCAAAGAGCTCTCACTTTTTTTTTCTTTTGTCTAGCCTGCAAAGAGCATCCCAACTGCACATTGTAACTGCTCTTCTCCTCCTTTAAATGTTCTCCTTACTCCGATCAGAATGGTCTTTAGATTGCTCATATTATTCCCCTGCTTAAAATCATTCAGTGGATGCACAGTTCCCCCTCTGGACAAAGATGCAAATCCTTAATATAGCTTCAAAGCCCGACATATGCTGATCTCTGACTAATGTTCCTAACTTCATCTCAAAGTATCCTCTCCCTCACTAGGAATTTCAGTCCTACTGGCTTTCTTTCACTCCTCGAAAGTACTTCTCCAGGCCAGCTCCAGGTTGTAGAAATGCTATTCCCTCTGCCAGCAAGGTTGACTTTTACATGGCCAAGTATGTTCTAAGTTTAGATGCAGTGAAAAGATCACTGAAGAAAAGGTCTATAGCTATAGAAGGTAACCAAATTAAAATTTCTCCATTTCAAAAATACTGTATAAACAAAAGTAACAAAAACCTGGGAAATACTGACAAAACATCCTTCCGATATAAAGAGCATCATATAAATCAATAAAAATATTAAGATTCCAACTAATAAATGGAGAGACAATTTCCCAAAAGGAAATACACTGATGAATAGTAACTAAAATATCAAACCTCATTAGTAACCAGAGATGCAAATTAACAAATATATGATAGAATTTTTTTTAATATTTGAAGATAGATACTAAAACTTAAGTTTTCACCTTGTGGTAGGCACTTAGCTAAATGTTGAGAATATGGCAGTGATCAAAATAGATATAATTTCTGTCTTTCCAGAGCCTATACTCTAGCAAAGTAGAGACCTATTAAACAAATAATTGTATATAATTAGCATGCTGATAACTAATAATCCTCAAAGACTATGTTTTAAATTAACATAAGTAACATAGCTGGAAATTTGATCTATTTAAATCAAATTGCTCTAAAAGAAATAAAGCCAGAAATTGGAATTGGTCCCCAAACCCTATCATACCATAAAATAAAATAATCATTGTCTGATTCTTCTCTGCAGCTTTTAGTGCCATCTACCTTCCCTTTTTATCTTCCTTTTTCTTCCGCTCTCTTGATGCTACATCTCCGATTTTTCTTTCCTTTTCTGGCCTTTTTCTCTCCTACTTATTCTCCCTTATGTGGGTATTGTTCAAGAGGGAGGGGCTCATCCTTTTTGCTCTTCTCTGTCTGGGTCATTTCCCTCTATAGAACTTAGAAGTGAACTGAAATCGGCAGTGACAGAAGAATTTTCACCAGTACCCCAGGCAAAATGAAGTGATGACAGCAGTGCTGAGCTTAATTTGGGAGCAGTAAGAGACCTATTTGCGGGGGCAGCCAACAACTGTTGGAAGAGATTTGGGTTTTCAGAAAATCTTGCTGAGAGGTCAACCAAAGGAATAGTCTTCAAGTCACTGCTGTCTTGTGTTCAAAACTAATGGACCTCAGAAAATGTAGGCTACATCATAAATGGATTATGAAAATGTTCAGTTTAGCTAAAATAATCAGAAATCTGGTTCTGTTAAACCAAGGATAATCAAAAGAGGCGTTTGGTATTCCTACAGAGTTATAAATTAGAATCCTGGTGGTTAATCAAATCAGCATTAAATAAACATTATTCAAGGTGAGGATGTAATTTTTTTTTTCAGAATCAATTGTGACTTTCTCTGCCAATCCAGTCATGTACTCCACAATTATGTGACAGGTTCAAGGGAAAAAGACCTTGAAGATGACCTAGACTGGGTCCCTCATCCCTGATAAGGGGATCCTTTTTTTTTTTTTTTTTTACCCCAAACCAGGTAAACTCTGCACAGAGAACATTGCTGTCTCCTGTAGAGCAAGGAGCTGACCCTGCTGGAGTTTTAATAAGAGGGAATAGATAGTCAAAAGAAACAGAGATTATTTTTCTTCCCCACTGGAATGCCTGTCTGTTTCCAGAAGAGGGCACTTTAATAATGTTATGAAAATAGATTTAAAGTAGAAGTATATAAGATTTGTAGATTAACAGTTCAACAAATGATGGAGTAAAGTATTTAATTAAGGGCATACCATAAGGATCATCCTAGGTGCTAGGGAGAGAAATAAGTGCATAAAACTCATCCCAACTAAATACCCTAGTATTCCTAGTGAGCTAGTTAGAGCCATGAGAACCAAAGACCAGGACAAAATACGTAAGACAATATTTATGACAACAATGAGATAAACATAATGCAATACATAATTATATGTATTATATGACAGTTAAATGGTATAGGCAATTGGTGATTTGTACTAGGATTTGGAAGTTGGGAGACTATTCCAAGAGGGTGAATAAGTAAGAAAGGCTTTCTGGGGAAACTAATATTTAAGTTATGTTTTGAAAGATTTAGAATGGTAGAGGGAAAATGTAAAGGGTTTTAAAAATATGGTGGCTTATTGGGAGAAGTGAAAAAAATAATGTCTGGAAAAAATAATTCATATGGAATAAATTCAGCCAATCGTGGGTTACTGAATTAGTCCAATCCCTTGTTTTTTAACTAAGGAAACATAGAATGGGAAAAGTTAAATGTGCTTTGGCACAGTTAGTTAGTATACCTCCGGAAAAGCCTGACTTCTAGAACAGTGTTTTCTCTATATTACCGAGGGGCTCCAAAGGAAGAGCTGGCCCCGCTAGTGTCTAGCCTGCAATTCTCTAGTTGTGCTTTACTAAAATTTTCTCTTTGGTGTTAGAGTTTTCTTGAACTTGAGCCATCTTTCTTGATCCGACACTCTAGACTGGAAGGAGACTTGGCCTGTCTACTTCCCTTTTTTTCTTTGATTAAGTTACTTAAACATTTCTCTTCTCACCTTTTCTTAGAAGAAAGGCAGAAGCTGAAAACACCATTAGATAAAAAAGAAAAGATAAGAGAAATGAAACTAAATTAAATGAAAGGAAGCAAAATAAAAGGAAATAGAAAAAGAAAAGAAAGAATCTATATTATCTCCGGAAACTTCTTCCTTGCCTAATTCCCATACAGTCGCCACTCCTTCCAGCTTTGGAGTATAATTTAGGGAACTATTTCCTAGTTAATACAAGAATCTGCACTTCAAATCTTTCTACACATGTCTCTTCACTATTTAGTTATTTGTCTCATTCCTGGCAATGGTGTTAATGTTTCATGTCCCAAGTTTTAGTCTCAGGTCTTTAATAGTTTCAAGTTGTGCCATCTGGCCAAATTTTTAACTGGTTTGTAGGGTCTGTCCCTTTCTAGGATTTTGCCCTTCACCTCATTCACAATGCTTTCACTTAAAATAAAATGCCATATAAACAAAAAAAGCTGTCAGGTGTGGTAAATATGCATGCTAATTTGTTTCTATAAAGCATTAGTTCCACTTAATTATTTAAAGCTTCACATCTGTACACACTTATCAAATTTTTTTCTACTTGTCTTATTTACTGTAAACTCACTTGCCCATCTTTCAGTAGATGCTTGGGTATCCCATGGTTACCAATTTCCCATGCGTCAAACTTAATGGAATCAAGTCTCAGGGAGTGTTTATGGTGGCCTGTCTAAAAGACAATGCTTCGCTGACGATTTCTGTTTTAATGCATGTGTCCTGCAGTGAGGTATTTACTCCAGAGACACATGGCATATGAGGGCATCAGAAACAAGGATCATATTTTGGAAGTCCCTGAATAAGTACGAAAACACCCTCACTTTCAAAGAACCCTTTCATTGGCCTAACTATTAACAAAGAGATGTCAGAAAGGCCAATTGCAAAAGAGCATTTTTTAAATTAGGTAGCAAAACAAGATTATTACTGAACTAATATCCCTATATTAATAATCCTTACAAATGAAATGAATAATTTTAGGCAGACCTGTCACTTTCAACAATCATTTATTGGCACACACTATTACCACAGGTATGTTAGTTAGTTATAAAGTCCACTCTACACAGTATAATCACTCATGTCCCATAAAATTCAATCAGCAAACAATTTTGAACACCTACTGGAATCCATGCTAAATGATTTTTTAAATGAGTGGGGAAATATAAAATTTTAAGACCTGTATTCTTTGATTCAGCCTTTACTGAAAACTGTAACTGAAGCCAGAGGCTATAAGCCTTAATTAAACAATTTTACAAGGAAACATGAAAAGAATTGGGAGAATATTGACACAGGGAATTTGATCAATCAAAGCATGCACATATCTACTATGTGTTATTAAAAAATAAGTTTAGCAAATATTTACTTATCAGTTACCATCAAACTTATGTTGACCCTTCACTTAATTTGCAGATTCTAGACAAACTTAGTTTGTTTGCTAAGGAAGTTTCCCTATAAATATTGAAAGATCTATTTCAATAATTTAGACTTTTCAAGGACTGTGTATATGATGGTGTATTATAAGAAGCCACATTTGTTAGAAATTTTTCTTTGAAAGCTGTGCTCATTCACTTAAGGTTATAAGTCATTTCGTCAGTTTGCTTTTTT
>JAQZBX010080565.1:0-13800 GCA_029593785.1 Cabassous unicinctus | reverse complement strand
TTTTTTTTTTCATCCAGACTGTTGGGACCTGTTGAGCAATCTCCTTTGACTTAACCTACTTTCTTTTTAGATTTTTCTGGGTGCTACTGGCTGTCTCTACTGATTAACAAGTATAACTTCTTGTTGAATTTTATTTCTGTAGTTCATGCCAAGCTGAGCTCAATAAAAAGGGACTCAATAAGCATTAGCAAGCATTTGGGACTCAGTTCAACACAAAAACCCACATTGCAGAACTTTTTCCTCCATATCATCTTATACTTATATGCCAAGTACTTATTGACAATTTACTAAGTGCCCCAAAGCAAACTTTGCTTCAAAAAGAAGGCCCTTGTCTTAGAAAGGTTAAAGGATACTTTATCCAGATCCACCAGAGGAATCACTACCTATAACATCTATGGCCTTACAAAAGGTATTTCTTCAATAATAAGACTTGAAAGTTGAAATGACTCCTTGATCCATGGACTGCAGAATGGATGTTGTGTTAGCAGGCATGAAAACAACATTAATCTCACTGTCCATCTCCATCAGAGTCCTTGGGTAACCAAATACTTTGCCAATGACAAGGAATATTTTGAAACAAATCATTTTTTCTGAGCAGTGGGTCTCAACAGTGGGCTTCAAATATTCAGTAAACCATGTTGTAAACAGATGTGCTGTCATCTAAGCTTTGATATTCCATTTATAGAGTACAGGCAGAGTAGATTTAGCATAATTCTTTAGGGCCCTAGAATTTTCAGAAAGGTAAATGAGCACTGGCTTCAACATAATAGTCCATAACAAGAGAGGCAGCCTGTCCTTTGAAGCTTTGGAGACAGGCATTGACTTTTCCCCCTAGCTGTGAAAGCTCTAGATGGCATCTTGTTCCATCCAATAGAAGGCTGATTTGTCTATGTTGAAAATCTGTTGTTTGGTGAAGACACCTTCATCAATGATTTTAAGCTAGATCTTTTTGGATAACTGGCTGCAGCTTTTACATCAGCACTTGCTGCTTCACCTTGTACTTTTATGTTATGGAGATGGCTTCTTTTCCATAAACCTCATGAACCAACCTCTGCTAGCTTCAAACTTTCCTTCTGCAGCTTCCTCACCTTTCTCAGCCTTCATAGAATTGAAGGGAGTTAGGGCCTTGCTCTGGATTGGGCTTTGGCTTAAGGGATAGTTGTGACTGGTTTGATCTTCTATCCAGACCACTAAAACTTTCTCCATATCAGCAATAAGGCTTTTTGCTTTCTTATCATTCATGTGTTCACTGGCATACCACTTTTAATTTTCTTTAAGAACTTTTTTTCTGCATTCACAACTTGGCTAACTGTTTGGCACAATAGGCCTAGCTTTCAGCCTATCTCAGCTTTTGACAAGCCTTTTCCATTAAGCTTAATCATTTCTGGCTTTTGATTTAAAGTGAGAGGCATGAGACAAAAGTTCGCCATCTAATATGGAACGATTCATGGTGCCCCCAAACAATTGCAATTGTTAAGATCAAAATCATTGATCACAGATCACCATAACAGATATAATAATAATGAAAAAGTTTGAAATATTGAGAGAATTACCAAAGTGTGACACAGAGAAATGAAGTGAGCACATACTATTGGAAAAATGGTGCCAAAAGACTTGCTCAATTGGGTTAAATAATATCTATTATAATTTTTTTTTTTTAAAAAAAGGCTTGCTTGAAGCAGGGTTGCTACAAACCTTCAATTTGTTAAAGAAAACACAATATCTGCAAAGCACAGTAAAGCAAAGTGCAATAAAATGACATATGCCTATAATTACTTCTTTTATAAATTATAAGGATTTTCTGCTCAAGACCAAATTATTTTTGGACAGGCCATCAATTACAAGCCATTTCAGCCTATATTTAGGCAATTTCCCAAAAGAAAATTAAAGTGTATAATCTTCATTGAGAATTCATAGGTTTATGCAAACTATGAGGTAAAAATTTAAAATTTCCCCTTTTCTTGATTTCTATCCAGAATCTGACTTACTAATCCACCTTTATAATGGGGTTAACTAACAAATCCCATTTCCATTCCAAAATAGCCTAGAAGCACAAATGGCAAGGTGTATTTGGTCCAAACAATAAGAGGGCCTTAACTTCTGAAAGTCACTAAAGCACCAATGGAGCACCAATGCTTTAAATCCCAACATTTCTGCCAAAGTCAATATAACCTGGAAAGATACAGGTTTACCACATAATTTCAACTGAACTGGAAATAATGTGGTTTCTAACATAGTTTCAGCAGACAAATTTAAGGCTAACTCTTAAAAGAAACATTTTCTAAAATTAGTAATTAGAGGAGGGAAAAGACCAGTATAATTAGAAGCTCTAAAACAAACCACTAAACATAATATTATTTCCAGGATATCCCTTTTTGTCTCAATTATACAATTGTATTTCCTATTTCGAGCCAGCCTTTATGTCATATCATCTATGTTATTAGTTAAACCTAAACAAATAGGCCACCACAGCTTTTGGAAACAGGACTCTTTTTTCATCTGGATTAAAAAAGAAGAGTGTGACAACCAAAGAATCAATCACGATGGAATTCATGAGCACCAATGATGGATATTTTCTCCCATCAAAAGCACCATGGTAATCACTCAAGAGTGAGGCCCTCCCTCTGACCCTCAGTCTGTACCTGAACGTAACTTTAAGTGTCTCTATTTCCTTAACTCTTGCTTTCTTTGTCTCTAAAATGAGACTCTGATCTTTGCTTTACCTAATCTGGTATCACTGTTAACTACTATTAATACCATTAATATTATCACCTGCCACTTAATATATTTACATAATAGTTGAATCTAGTGCTCATTGTTTAAGATATTAATATTAATAAGCCAATTTCCCCATGAAAAATATCCCAAGCTGTGGGGTGAATATCCCTCTCAAGTTTGGTATTAACATGCCAATTGACTCACAACCTTGATGTCATCTTTAACTCACAATCCCTCCTTCATCCCCTTTAAAAGATGTAGGACCCAAATCTTTACAGTTCCACCTTCAAAATGTCTCCCCATATTGATCCCTTTCTCTCCACTCCAACTGTATTAGTCAGCCAAAGGGGTGCTAATGCAAAATACCAGAAATTGGTTGGTCTTTATAAAGGGTATTTATTTGGGGTAGAAGTTCACAGTTACCAGGCCATAAAGCAATAAGTTTCTTCCCTCACCAAAGTCCATTGCCACATGATGGAGCAAGACAGCTGCCAACGTTTGCCAGGGTTCAGACTTCTTGGGTTCCTCTCTTCCCGGGGCTGCATTTCTCTCCAGGCTTAGCTCCTCTGTTTCCTCCACAAGGTCAGCTGTAGACTATGAGGCTCTCTAGGCTTTGCTTCTTCCACAAGGCCAGCTGTGAACTCTCAGGCCAATGGCTCGTCTCTATCCCAGGGTCTTCTCTCCTTCCTCACCAGAACTCCAACATCAAAACTGCTACAACTGTGTTCTTTGTCATGCCTTTTGTATTTGATTCCTGCCCCACCAAGAGGTGGGGCTCAACACCCAGTTAACGCCCTAATCATAACTTAATCATGCCCAGATTAGCAAAGTAGTTTACAAGCATGATCCAATATCTATTTTTGGAATTCATAATTACATCAAACTGCCAAACTGCTACACCAACCAACACCATCCCCCTCAAATCACCCCTAGGTTACTGAAACAGACTTCAGCTAAATTGAAAAAGGGGAGAAATGATCACTCAGGATTATAAGACCTAGAGAGAGCCATTATTAATATCTTGGGAAACATCTTTTCAGACAAGTCTCTTTGAGACTAGCTATGATTTTATAGATATATACTCGTTTACATGAATGGGATCATATTCTAGATGTTTTGCAGGCTGCTTCTTTTATACATTACCCAATAAATATTATACCACCTAATTTGCTTCTAAAATTTCATTTTCTGAACTAGTATTTCCTGACTGATCTGTTCCTACCCTCATTTTATAGAGAAATACAGTTTTTGAAGTTACAGGACTTGTTCATGCTATAGAGTAATTTTATAACAACATGCAAAATCTTCCCTATCTTACCATGTTTATTTTACCTGATCTCAACCTACGTTACTCTATCAACCTCTTCATCAAAACTAATTTAGTCCCCTCATCATCTCCCCAAACTCCCCAAGTATTCCCCCTACATTACATTCACTTATATTCTTCCTTTGCCTGTAATTCTTTCCTAATCCCTCTCAAATACATGCCCTACCTTCAAGATTAAATACAAGTCTTGTCTCCTCACTCACACATTTATTCAACATCTATGTCCTGAATACTCCTATGCTCTAGTGATAAAGATTCAAAGTTGAACAAGACACACATTGGCCCTGCCTCTAAGCAACTTACTTTGCCCAAATAACCAAGTAAGCCAACTAAATAAGTGATAACACAAAATGAAGAATATTAGGTCAAGATATGTGACAGAGACTGTTGTGGCATCCAGCATGAGAACTTCCTCTGTGAAGTTTGCCAAGACAGCCTGGCCGGTGATAGCCACTCCCAGATTGGAATTCCTCTGCCCTTTATTTATTACCTATGCTATTCATTTGGAAACTTAGCCTATGTACTCTTGCACTATAATTTACCTTTGAGATTCATGTCCTCCTGATTAAAAGTTAATTTTCTTAGAAATGAAGACCCTGCTTTATCCTTCTTTTGTGTTCCTAGAAGTTACTTCAGAGGTGTGCACAAAATAAGTAATAGTTTATTGTTACAGCTACTGCTGCTAATACTGGGAAATAAGAATTTGGCCATGACTAATAATTACATGCTTCTATTAAGAACTTAGGAGAATTTTTTAACGTTTGCAGCTATTCCTCATATTTCTAAATCATATCTACTTACCTAAAGCCTCTACTGAGACTTTCCTCTCTACTGAACGTTAATATATGGAAACAATGCTGCGATTCCTCTTGCTTAGTTTAGCTCTGCTGGGCTAAAAGTCAACAAGCTTGGCATCCAAAGGTCTGAAATCCTTCAAAAATGATAGAACTGCTAGCTAAATTCTATATTCAGACCCTGAATCTAGCCTGACTGGTTTGCTTTCTTATATTGATTTCAGAAATGTCAGTTATTACTAAATAGACAGGAAAGCAACATTTTGAATCAAATATTTTGGGGAAAGAAGATCATCAAATTTAAAGAGCTCCAGGGGGTGGATGTGGCTCAAATGGTTGGGTGTCCATCTCCAAAATGGAGGGATCTGGGTTTGATCCCTGGGACCTCCTGGTAAAATAAAGAAAAATATAGAAGTTGCATGGGTCATCAGGCCCCGCCAGCAGGCAAGCCCCCAGGCCCTGAGTGCAGGCATGCCAGGCCCCGCCAAGCCATGCAGCAAGATGATGACATAGCAGGAGACTGACACAAAGGAGAGCCAAGACGAGATGCGCTGAACAACCAGGAACTGAGGTAGCGCAGGTGGCAGAATGCCTCTCTCCCACATCAGAGGTTCCCAGGATGGAATCCGGGTGAAGACGGAGGAGAAGGATGAGAAGAGAGGGCAGGAAATAGATACAGAGAATTGACCAGGGAATGGACACAAAACAGCAAAAACAGTGGTGGGTGGGTGGGGTTTAAAATGGATAAAAGTAAAATAAATAAATCTTAAAAAAATAAATAGGCAAAATCACTTAAAAAAAATTAAAGAGCTCCAAAAATACACTAATATCAACTTCGTTTCTCTTCCCTATTTGGTAAAACAAACTGTATTGACAGTTTTGCCTTCATGTCAAGGTCTAAACAAATGCTTATAAACAGTCATAAAGCAAAATATCTAGTTTTAATGAATCATGTTGTTTCCTGAAAAGAAAAAACAAAAATAAAAAATCTGGACCCATCTCTCAAGTCAAAAAAAAAAAAATTACAAATCAATTGCTAACAAATGTTCCTAATTGTTTGGACTAGGCCATGGCTTCAGGTAAGAACATTTTCCATTCTAAAATAAAATGATATTTAAAGTACTTTTGTGCACTTCCCTTGATGAAATATTTTAAATTCTTGCTCTTTTTTAGTTAAATAGCTTTAATTTTTTTCCACCTTTCATCAGTTATTAATCATGGTATTCTATAAGAAATGTGAGAATTATTATGATCACGCCAATCCCCAAATCAGAAAACTACAGTGGCTCTCAACTGCTTCCCAAATGAGTAATATAATTATAAAGACAGGCATGTTCCTAAAAACTCTAACTTTTCCTTTAGCCTAAAGATTTGTTTCCTGGGCCAAGAATGGGCTTCAGGGGTCTGTAAATCCCCTAAAACTCAAAGTAACATTTTGCATGTTAGCATTTTTCTGGGGGAAAGAGCCCAAAGCTTTCGGAGTCCCACTGGAGTATCTCACCTCAATAAAGGTTCACAACCATAATTTTAATATTCCCCTTTCATCACCTCCATCATATTTAATGGCCCGCATCCACTCATTTCACAGATCTGGAATTTCTAGCAGAGTCTTGTAGAAGGAGACATATGATTTCCTTCAATTAAAATGCCCTATCCTTCACAAAGCTGTCTTTGAAATTCCCTCCACCACCACTCCATTCCACTAGGGCTCAATGACCCAGTTCACCCTAGTGTATCAGAGTTACCAATCTTCAGCTTTTGACAGATGACACAACTAACTGGTTGAGGATATCATGCTAGTCTAATTCTGGCAAACATCTTCACAGAGGCATTTCTGTGTTACATTCCTCAGGTAACTACATTACAAGGTCTTGCAAAGACAATTCTTGAAATAAAACAAATAACTTTAATGACAGAAATTGTGTTCCTCTGGAGCTGGACTAATAGGGCATTTTAAGGCAGGTCAGATCTTACATAACCCTTTATGTCATACCATATCAGGTCCATCACCCTTTATTTCATGCCATATCAATTATCCTTAAGGGATGATCATCATCTATAATATGAATCCCAATAATAATTTGTCTTTTTAAATTTACACAAAATTAATGTCAAAATTCAAAAATAATAAGTGCTATATTAAATGAATTAAGTAAATGTTACTTTTCCACCTTTGTTAGTACTTCAGTTTTACTTCGGAGCAAGTTATTTGACAAATCTAGCAAGTAACCCAAACCATAGTTAGGAACTCAGCAGAATAATAGCAACAAGTATAATAAATTTCCACATTTCACACCAAAGGTTTTCATCTTCTTAGATCCTGTAAGAAATTTAGGATTAACTTATAAGAAATTTAATACTAATGAGTGGATGAATAGCATTGTGACCCATACCTAAGTCAAATGTTAACAACCTTTTTTTTTTTTTTTTTAACAACCTGGCTCTTTTCATTTCTCTCTGAAGACTTCTTTCTTCTCCTAGAGAAATAAAAAATAATTAAAAAAGAAAAAGGAAAAAACCCTGAAAAGTTTCAAGTGATACTCCCTCTCCATTCCTGCAGTGTATCTATTAGCTCTTGAGTCTGCACAACGTGTGGTTACCTCATGAACTGTAACGACTTAGCTAATTCTTTTCCAGAAGCCTACTGCTTATATTCCATGATTAAAATCCATGATGAACAAACTAATTGTATACTTGCATTCTCAGTACTTCCAGATACTGTATGAATAACCAAACTAGCACACTGAGCCAGTGCCTCCTATTTGTCAACCAAATCCATGTAATTTGGAGGACCTTTCTTACTCTCCTTAAAGTCCTGAAATTCACAAGGCTTCTTAAAAATAATAACCTATTATGAGGTATTAAGGTGTGTGTATGTGTGGGCTTGTTTATTATGGTTATAAAGTAGTGAGATGCATGGTGAACAAATTAGAAGGAGTAAGGAATTATTTGGGGAGCAAACATTTGAAAGGACTTTTCCCTTTGAAACATGTTTTCATCTTTATTCCATGTAGACACTCATTTCTGGGGCCTATAATTCTTCTCCATGGTGACAACCGGACTCATTTATGGCCAGGATAAGTGTAATGACAACAAGAATGACGATGGCTAACATTTATTGAGCACTTTCAATACATCAAAAAGCTTTTGGTATATTACTCAATAAATTCTCCCAACTATCCCTTTGAGACCTCACAGTTCCATTACTATCGCCATCTTATGGGTAAGAAAACCAAAGGAATTGAGAAGTTAGGTCATTTGTTCAAGGCCACAAAGCTAGTAAGTAGAAAAGCTCGCTTGAATCTGGGTAGTCCAACTTCAGAAAAAGAGAAAGCACTTTGAGTATTTACAATTGAGGGATTTTAATATAGGGATTAATGGGTAAATGAGGAGCTGAGAAGTCAGGCAGGGTGGTGAAGTAACCCAGAGATTAGCAACAGCAGGAAGCTGCTACCAGTCCTATAGTCAGAGGAAAAATGGGAGGAGACAAAGATAAAAAAGTTCAAGGATCAAGGATCACCAGATGGAACAAGGGCATGCTTGTTGGGGGTGGGGGAGAGGGTGGAGGGGCTGGAGCCATGGAGGTGATGCAGCCTACTGAGATTAAAAGACATTCTCTAAGGACCAAGTAAAGATGGCATCTCTATCTGAAGCTTTACTTAATAGAATGTTTTACTTATTAATTGTCCACCTCTTTGTATTTATTGCCAGACCCTCAGATATGCAATTAGATTCTATACTCAAGAAAATCTTATAAAATGATTATTCTTGTTCTATATTCTGAAATTTTGGGCCAGTGAGGTCTTTTTCCTCAGGAGTTATGATATGATTGGTGGTAAACACTGCTGGTTGCCTAGCCAACAATCATTTCTCTCCCTTCTTTTTCCCTCACAGAATAGTGATTTTGTTCAGATATACACTCCTCCCCTAAATGTTACAAGGAAAAGCGAACCTATTTCCATATCCAAGAAAGAGATCTGAATCCTCGGAGGTGAAGGGGTGGGGAGAGGCAGTGATTTTGTCCTGGAGGGAACATTTGGCAATGTTTCAGACATTTCTGGTTGTCATAGTGGGTGAGGAATGGGGGCATGTAGTGGAATCTAGTAGAGGCAGAGAAGAGGTAGAGGCCAGGGATTCTGCTGGACATCCTACAGTTGAGCATTCTGGATACAAAGAAGTTTCCTGATCGAGGCCACTGATTGTGAAAGTGAGGCCTTGGACCAGGTAATAGACCAGCATCACCTGAGAACTTATTAGAAATTTATATTCTCTAGCTCCATCCCAAATCTGATGAATTAGAAACTCTGGGGCCTTGTGTTTTAACAAGCCCCCAGGTAATTCTGATGTACACTTAAGTCTGAGCATTACTTGTCTATAGTTCCATGGATCTGCCACCTGTTTCTGTAAATTAAGTTTTATTGGAACATGGCCACTCCCATTTGTATACTTATTGTGTATAGCTGCTAAAATGGCAGGCTTGAGTAATTGCAACAGAGACCAGATGAGCCACAAAGCCTATTTACTATTTACTATCTTGCCCTTTAGGAAAGAGTTTGCCAATTATGATAATTTTATCATTCTTGCCAGTAATTGATTTAGGAATGGATTTCTCAGGTAGACATAAAACCATTATCATCAATAGGATTAAAGGAGTATTGTTGGAAATGAGGGTAAAGCTTTGAGGAAAGCATTTCTTATTTCTAAGGAGGAGACACAGAAAGGGATGTCTTCATTTTTCCTTTGGATATTGTCTGAATGTGATAGCTGGAATGGCGGCAGCCATCTTGTAATCATAAAGAAGGCCAGACAGAGGGTAAGAGCAACACTCCAAAGATGGGGAAGTGAAAGATGGAGAGAAACTGTTATCTATATAAAAGTTCTTTCTACAGTGAGGCTATATTACTTAATTAATAAGGGGGAAAAAAGCCTTTAAACCTTTAAGATACATACACACTGGATGAGAAGCTGGGGGGTGGGTAGTGGGGGGTGGGGGGAACCACAGATGTTTTTGATTACTTTAAGTTTACATTTCAGTGCGTATGTGTTTTGATCCATAATTCACACAGATTCTAAAGTAAAACAATTCTGGTTTGAAGCAAATTAAAAATTTCCCCCAACAATAGTGGTTCCATCGCAACCAGAGAAATTTAAACTAACAGGCCACATTTGCTGAAATATAATCAAAGGTTTACCACAGGGAACATACAGCACAAGCTTATACTTGCAATCATTTTCTCCAAATAAATCAACAGCAACTAAAGAGACCACAAATTATATTTGAATCAATTCAAATTAGTGATGTACCAAATCCAAATGGATATGTTAAAACCTCATTTTCCACAGAACATAATGTACCCCAGCATATATTTGCATAATTTATATAATGCAACTGGCATTGTGCTAGGTTCTAGAGACACAAAACTAAAGAAGACATGGTCCCTGCCTCTGAAAAACTTCTGTCAGTTAAGGAAGATGATAAATATAGACAGAATTATAAGACAAGGACTATACTATAGAAGTTTGCACAGTGTGTATGGGAACACAGAGAAGAGACAGATATTCTAGTCAGAATCAAAGTTATGAATGAGAAAATACTGTAGAAACGAATTCACCACAAAACTACAAAGATTTTAAAAGCTGTTGTCTGAAAAACTAGTATTTTTTAAATGTTGCATACAGAGGACTACAAAGTTAATATAGCAAAATAAGTTTGAATGCTATTATTTAAAATACATTAGTCTACAGGCAACATTTTTGATCTACAAAACATTATTCTTCCTAAAAGTTCACTGCACTTGGAGCTCTATTTTCATTAAGTTCTCAGTGTACACCTAGTAGGGGAAGACATCATCCTCAAGACTATCACCCCAAGGATGGTCCCAATTTCCTGAGTGACAAAGTCTTTCCATCCCAGAGTGGAGCTCAACAGGGTTATCCAGGTCAAGGTAGGGACTGAGGTGAGGTAGAGTCCAAAACCCTGTGGAACCAGGAACCAGATCAATACCCAACCAAGTCACCTTGAAGAAGAGATCTGAGATGAATCATTTTGTTATATGTGACCAAGTGGAAAAGCAATTTGTAATGAGTTTATGGTCACTGACACTGTTGACAATGTTTACATGTGGCAAATTCCACAAACAATAAAGCTCATATTTTCGCTCAAAGAAAAAAGTAATGGTGATTAAGGGGATGGGGATAATTTACTGTATGTTGGGGTCCAAGGAACTGTAGAAAAAGAAGGGGCCATTTGGCCCCAATTGCTCTCACAATTAAATATGCCATTAACTTCAACTATAAACTCTGCTTGTCAATGCATTCTGCAATTACCTCCTTGCTAAAGAAAACATCTCTTAAGCAGTTAATTAATGCAAGACCTGCTAAGTCCATAAATGCTACTTCACCTCCCATGTTATCTAACATCATGCCCTCATCTTATTAGATCTGAGAGGTCACCAGCTTCAAGCCTACTTGTTACATTTGGCCCACTTACTAGAATTAGATCCAGAATCTTCTCTGTGAGATATTTTCTCAAGAATTGCATAAGAAATCAGTACTACATGTTTTCTGGAAAATGATCCTCCTTATGAATTTTACTTTGCTATTATCCACTCTAAATATCAAAAAAATAAAAAAAATCTTCCATGATCAAGATCTAGGCCTTCATCCAAGATTCTCATCTGCTCCTCATCTATTTCTTTTCCCACAAAACTCAGTAATAAACTTACCTGAACATCTTTACAGAGCTTTAGATATGCTTATTGCCTCTGAAGGAATAAAAACATCATTTCTCTATTCGTCATTATTTATCATTGAGCAATCACTCCTAACCTCTTGCTTACTTCACTAATTCTCAGCAGGAGCTTACAGAGATATAAGATGGATAAATGTCTCTGGAAATCAAATGGTTCCTGGAAGTTGCTCTGTGAGTTAAAAGGCCCTAAAAAGAAAATGGTTTTTGGCCCTAAGAAATGACTAAGAGCACAATTCCTGGGGGTAGATGATTTTAGGCACTTGTGGTCAGAGACATTCTGGCTCATGGAAGTCCTCAGTCCAAGCCACCATTACCAGTCTGCCATACCATCTGTGAGGAACCCTGGCTTCCCACAAAATCAACTCCACTGACCTGATGGCAGTTCATGGTTTTGAAAATTCCACTTGAATTAGACATTTCTAAAATGGTTTTATAGCTCTGGTTAGCAGCAACCAACATTTACAAATTTGGTGAGAAACTCCTCTCTCCCCAGCTGCCTCAGATTTACTGTCCCTGGGCAGTCTGCCCTTGGCAACTGGGGCTTTCCATGGCTAGTACTGCCATTCCCTCTGGCAATGTAGTGTGGTGGAAAGCACAGTGGGTAGAAGATAAGGATACTGGTACCAGTCCTACTTCTGTTACTAATGAGAATGCCCTTAAATTTCCTGGACATTAGTTTCTGCATCTCCAACCTCCCTTCTAGCTCTAGTCAGTGATTATTCCACAAGCAGTTACTGAGCACCTATTATGGTTTGTATGTGTGACAAGGGATGCAAAGGTGGGTAAGTCGCAAGTTCATAGTCTAATGATTACTGATTCTCAAGGAATTCATAGTTTAACGATTCTCTGACTTTATAGGCAGCCAATTTGCCATCTTTTGTGCTTAAAAAATTTGAAATGCCACCGATAAATCCAAAATCAAATCCAACATCCCATTTTAGCCAATTCTTTTAAAAGTCTGCCCTACCAACTTCTGAACAAATAGGTAACAATTTTAGAATAAGTAAAAGACTATCACGTCCAGGTTTCTTCCCTTGTCTCACTAGAAACTGTCATTTAAAAATCAAGTAAAAGGAGGATGAAAGAGGAGAAACAAAAATTTGGATAAGCCAACAGTTAGATAGTTAGCCACTGGAACAACAAAAAGATACCTGAATTGGTGCTGAAGGTGTCACTAAAAAGTGTGATACCAGCTAAATATATCAGATTATTCCTCACTCAAAGATGTCACATTGAAAACTGGTTAATGAACCAGGATAATGACACCCTATACTAGCATGTGGCATAATGGCATTATAGACTCTTCTAAGCATCGTCATCAACATCATCTATTTCTCAGTTACTATGTCCATCCCTTCTTTTGAAAACCTACTCAAAACTCACCATCCTCCAACCCCAGGGTACCCTCCCTGATATGTTTCCTTCTGTATGTCCATTTAGCTTCCCTGACTTCTCTTGCATTCTTCATATGTTGTTTTGTAAGCTTGTGTGTGATTTCTATGCAAACTGTAAATTCTTCAGAGGTAGTATGGTTAGTAGACTCTCATTGCTATTATCTGCCTCCCTGGGTTCCACATCTTCCAAGATCTGTTACACTAAGGTAGAAATCCAGCAATATTTTGAAAAGAGGAAACTTATCACTGAGCACTGGCATCATACATTCAATAGAGGGGGAAAGCTTGCTATTTTCATGAAAAACTGGAGATGACCCACAGGCGAGTAATAAATAGGAGCGGTACAGAGGCAAAAGGGAAGAAATGTCACTTAAATTAGGAGTTCTACTATAGAAAAAAATTAGTTGAGCGACCTGTATCAAATCATTTACCTGAAAAAAGGGCTGCTAGTATTCCCTATTTATAAAGTTCTAAGAAGCTAATACTAAAATAAATGGGAAATTCTGGAAAAAATATTCATATAATTCTATATTGCTCTGAAAGGGCAAAGTAGCACTAGAGTTCAGTTCAGTGCAACAAGCGTTTCCTGAGGGCCTGCCATGGCCCCAGGCAATGTGCTAGGTCCTCAATTCCAAAGACATGGCCTTTGTCCTTGAGGAGCAAAGACTTTCTCAGAACTAATCCAATCTAAAACACCACAATCTACCAGTTATGGTAATTAAAATAGAGGGGCCGGACTTCCGGGAAGATGGCTGAGTAGTAACACACAGGAATCTCTTCTCCAGAAAAATAGCTAGAGAACAGGCTGAAACAGAC
>JAQZBX010080564.1:0-13799 GCA_029593785.1 Cabassous unicinctus | reverse complement strand
GGTCTTGAAGATGTTTCCCTATATTTTCTTCTAGTAGTTTTATGGTCCTGGCTTTTATAAATAGATCTTTGATCCATTTTGAGTTGATTCTTGTATAGGGGGTGAGATAGGGGTCCTCTTTCATTCTTTTGCTTATAGATATCCAGTTCTCCCAACACCATTTGTTGAAGAGACTGTTTTTTTTCCCATTAGCGTGGGCTTGGTAGGTTTGTCAAAAACCAGTTGACTGTATAGGTGAGGGTTTACTTCTGGGTTCTCAATTCTATTCCACTGATCGATGTGTCTATCTTTATGCCAGTACCATCCGCAGCTGCCTTTAAGTTCTAAAGCTGTAAAACAACCAACATACAAGAGATGTCATCCCCATGGTTAAACCATGGGAACAGGGAGAAGAAGAAGGCAAGCCAATTTTCACAATATTGCAAAGCTTTAGTGCCGTGGGGAAGCATGAGAGAAACACCTTCAGCCTGGGGGAAAGCCTGGTAACACACACCATGTGCAGTCCCTAAAGAGACCACTGACTCTGGAGGCTTCCTCTTTGAGTTCTTCCTGTAAGTGGCTCAAGTTTAGAGGAAGCCATAACAGTATAACAAAGCATATCTATAAATACAGAATCATCAACCAAGATTGTGGCTCCATTATGAACTGAAAGACATTCTTGGATTTTGGTATTAAAGAACACAATATTTTTGTTGCTAAGATGTATAATAAAGGCAATTCAAAGTATCTCCTAAATATTTCCCCCTTAATCCTAACTTTCTTGTTTAAAAGGTTGATATTGGTCTGTGTTACTAGGTAGAAGAGAATAAAAAAAATCTAATCTTTACTCAAGTTCCATAAGACCCTGAATGGGCTTGTCTCAGCCGACTTTTCCTACCTAATATTGCAACACTTTCCTGCTCATTGACTCTCCCTCAACAACACTGAGCTCCTTTCACTTCCTTCTACTGCAGGGCATTTGCACCTGCCACTCCCTCTGCCTGAACCATTGTCTCCCCCATTCTTTGTCTGGCTTTCTCCTCATCCAGCCACCTCTTACAGACATCTTCGCTAAATCACTATCTTCCTCCCAACCCCATCTCCTTGCCCATTATTCTCTGTCCTGTGTACCTTCCCAGTATAATTATCACTAAGTATGATTACTTTATCTATTTTGTGGCTTTTTGCTTTTCTTTTCTCTATATGCAACACATGGCTTTTACTGCAGAAATTGGCCTTCTAAGGTAGCTGAGAAACATTACAAATTACCAACAAAGCACCCCCATAAGCTTTTTCCCAAGTCTTATATTACCTTAAGTGATGATCCCCTCCCTTAGCATGTGAAAACAAAACAAAACAAAAACACCCAACTCCTGTCCTATAAAATTGTTAACCCTGAGCTATCAAATCCAATTCCAGGAGATGGAACACTAGAAATGGATTATGGGAAGCTCAGCCTTCTGCCTGATTCAAGGCTGACATTTCAAAAAAGACTTGGGTTTCTCATTAAACTTTGTTTTAATGACAGATTTTTGGTCAAATTGTTTTTGTTTTAAAGTACTGATTTTAAAAACTAGTAACTTAAAACTGTCACACAAAAACAAATAGTCCATGAAAGTATTGGAGAGGATGCAGAGAAGTGGAAACGCTCACTCATTGCTGGTGGCAATGTAAAATGGTGCAGCTGCTATGGAAGGCATCTTGGCTGTTCCTTCAGAAAGCTAATATTGTACTACCATATGACCCAGCAATCCCACTACTAGGTATATACCCAGAAGAAGTGGAAGCAGGGACTCAAACTGATATTTGCACACTGATGTGCAAATATAGCATAGCATCACTATTCTCAATTGCCAAAAGATGGAAGCAACCCAAGTATCCATCAACCAAAGAATAGATAGATAAAATATGGTGTGCCTTGGTGAATGTAACCTTGAGATAAATAATAATATTTATTGAGTGGACTTGCTTACCTTTATCTCATTCTCAAGGTTACTCAGTCATAGAAAGGAATGAAGTCCTAATACATGCAACAATATGGATGAACCTTGAAGACATCATGTGGAGTGAAATAAGCCAGACACAAAAGGATACATATTGTATGATCTCACTGATGTGAAATAATTAGAATAAGAAAACTCATAGAGTTAGAATCTAGAATATAGTGTACCAGGGGATGAGAGAATAGGAGGTTAAGGCTTAAAATATATAGGGTTCCCAGAGATAACAGGATTGCAAATTATCAGTGAAACTAATAATAGCCCCAACTCAGTTGAAAGTAGATGAATCCAATTTCTAAAGAAAACGATATTTGTAGACCTTAAGACTTTAGTCCTTAAAGGTTACATATGTAGGTCATTCGTCCTTCTCCACATCTACCATCTATCAATGCACCATGTTTCTCTCTCTCTCTCTCTCTCTCTCTCTCTCTCTCTCTCTCTCTCTCTCTCCCTCTCTTTCTCTCTCCCTCCCTCTCTCTCTCCCTCTCTCCCTCCCTCTCTTTCTCTCTCCCTCTCTTTCTCTCTCCCTCTCTCCCTCTCTCCCAGTGTCTTTTTAGGGTTCTTGTCACTAATGATAGTATACAATTAAGGGGAAAGTAACTTGGGGTACAAGGGTCTGGTTGCATTTACCTGGGGATTGGATAAGAAGGAGGAAGGAGAGGTAACATGCAAAATGGCTTTTGCAGAAGGAGACCCTGCTCTTTAAAAGCATTTACACTCTTTTACCTTCCAAACTAAGAATTGTAAAAACATCCTTCTGTTACCCAAGTAATCTGATACTTACGCTCACTTTCAACTTTTTTGCCATCCTTCGTCTTCTCTGTAAACAGACCTCCAGTTAACCCACGTAAAAGTACTTGTTCTCCCCACAATTTATACATCTGCCAATTCTTCCCTTATGTGTAAACTTTAGGAAGTTCCACTCTAAATCATTTTCAAATCCAAGCTGTCACTTTGATTTCATCAAATCAAGCCCTCCTTTAGAGCAACCCTTTGAAATGAGAAAAGATTTTTAATCCAGTTATACCAGATGGGGCCCAACTCTCACAGTCTTGAGAGCTACAGAATAAGGATTTCTCAAACCTTTCCATACTCTTACCTCCCACATACCTGGCATATTTTACAGCTACTTTAATCTGATTGCATCAAAACTTGCATTTGAACAAAATCTGGGCAATAATTTTCTTTATAAGCCAGGCTTGTTGTAACTGTTGGTGCACTTGGGTGACAAAACGCTCCTTTCCTCTACAAGAATCAGCAAATAAAAATGAAAACAGGTCTTGTTGAAAATAAGCTGGAGGCTAATTTTTTTAATAAGGGGCAACAAAAGTAACTTAAGAAAATGAGATTATGATGGATTTATTTGTCTGATAAGCTTGAACCATATAGTGGGGGGAAATATATGAAAATGACAATTTTCTTCATCCACAGGTGTTGAAAATATGAATTTAAAAATCTTTGTCTAAAACTATTTTGTTTTCATTTTTATCAAAGCAGAATCATTGTTTTGATGCCTTTGCTATTACTTTCTTATAAATGGCATCTTAAAGAATTATTAAAATTCTCATAGCTGTCAAATAAATGTACAGGGTTTTCCATCTGGAATGATGGTGATAGATGGTGGTGCTGGTAGCACATCGTGAACACAGTTAACAGCACTGAAATATGTATGAGTATGATTAAAAGGGGAACTCTTAGTTTGTGTATACGGTAACAGAATAATTTTAAAAAAAATCCATGGAACTACACTACACAAACAGTGAACCTTAAGTTAAACCTTGTACTTTAATTAATAGTACAATTATAAAAATGGGCTATCATCAATTGTAGCAAATGTTTCACACCAATGCTAGGTGTGGGTGGTGGGCTGGTATATGGGAATCCTGTATTTTATGCATGATTGTTCTGTAAATCCACAACTTCTTTAATAAAGAAAAAAAATAGTCCATAAACATTCCTTCCCTTCTGAAGGTTTTACGGTGCATTGTTATCATTAACCAGTCTTTTACCATTAAACTTAAATGGCCAGTTGAAACAAACGGTTCTGAGACTGTTCTACCACTGATTAAGACTGGGGTGGCAGGTGTCATGGATAATATTCATTTAGCCCTCTGAGCTTTCTGGGCAGACCTGGCGACCTTGCCAGCTGCAGCAGCCTTCTTGTCCACTGCCGTGATGACACCCACAGCCACTGTCTTTTATCATGAACAACAAAATGACTCAGAGGAGAGTCAGAGAAGTTCTCAACACACATGGGCTTGCCAGGACCCATATCAACGATGGCAGCATCACCAGATTCCAGGAATTTGGAGCCATCTTCCAGCTTCTCAGCAGAACGGCGATCAATCTCCTTCAGCTCAGCAAACTTTCAAGTCCTGTGAGCGGGGTGACAGTCCAGCACAGGTGCATGGCCAGCACTCATTTGGCCTGGATGATTCAGGGTAAGCAGTGAAGCCAGCCACTTCCACCAGTGGGTCATTTTTGCTGTCACCAGCCACATTGCCACAACAAACATCTTTTACTGACACGTTCTTGCCATTGAAGGCCACATTGCCCCCAGGAAGAGCTCCACTCCAAGCTTCGTGATGCCTGTCAACAGATTTCACTTCAGCTGTAACATTGACTGGACAGAGGTGACCACCGCGCCTGCTCAGAGAGCACTGGCTCCACTCAGGCCCCAGGGACAGTACTAATACCACGAATTTTGTAGACATCCTGGAGAGGCAGATGCAAGGGCTTGTCAGTTGGACAAGCAGGTGGCAGGATGCAATCCAGAGCCTCAAGCAGCGTGGCTCCACTGGCATTGACGTCCTTATGGGGGACGCTCCATCCCTTGAACCAAAGCATGTCAGCACTTGGCTCCAGCGTGTTGTCACCAGTCCAACCAGAAAGTGGCACAAATGCCACTGTGTCAGGGTTGTAGCCGATTTTCTGAAAGTCGGTGCTGACTTCCTTAACAACTTCTTCCTATCTCTGCTCGGGGTAGGGTGGCTGAGTGGAATCCATTTTGTGAATACCAACAATCAGTTCTTTCACACGCAGTGTGTAAGGCAGAAGGGCATGCTCACGGGTCTGCCCATTCTTGGAGACGCCAGCTTCAGGCTCACCAGCACCAGCTGCCACCATCAGCGTAGCACCGTCAGCCTGGCATCAGGCTTTTCATAAAGTCTCTGTACCCTGGGGCATCAGCGATGATCACTTAATACTTGCTGGTCTCAGATATCCACAGGGAGATATCAATGGTGATTTCATGCTCCCGCTCAGCTTTCAGTTTATCCAAGACCCAGGCATACTCGAAGGACCCCTGCCCCATCTTAGCAGCCTCCTCCTCAAATTTTTCAATGGTTCTTTTGTCGATTCCACTACGCTTGTAGATCAGGTAGACCGTAGTGGTGGACTTGCCCAAATTGACACGTCCATTGATGAAAATGTGAGTCTTTTCCTTTCCCATTTTGGCTTAAGAGTTAGTGATGGTTTTCACGACACCTGTGTTCTGGCAGCAAACCCAGTGCCAAAAAGCTACTTTTTGCTTTTAAAACTCGCTAAAATTTATTGGACACTTACACATCAGCAAATTCCTATGCATTTACAGTTGCCTAAACCTTTGATCTTTATTACAACTCCATGATGTAGGTGATATAATTAAGTCTTACTTTTAGGCCAAGAAACTGAGAATTACTCTGTGAGGTTTCTTATCCAAGGTCATACAGCTAATAAGTATAGAGGAGCCAGGATCTGAATGCAGCAAGTCTTGTTCCAGGGTCTATGCTTCTAGTTACAATCTCATATGCCTCCCAGTCCTGTTTATATTTATCTCTCCAAATTGAAGGCAAAATAAAATTTTCAGGGACTTTTTGTACTTACATGTGGTAGCCAGCATTTTTATTTAACACATGTACATGCACAATTATGGACAAACTTGGCTTTTCTGAAAGCTAACATTTTTTTGCGCACTGACTATGTTTCAGGCACAGTTCTTCACACATTAATATTCATAATCCAAAACTCAGCATGCAATTAAAAAAAGAGGAATAGTCACTGAAGAGCTACAAATGACTGTAAAGCCATAAGCAACTGTTCAGCCTTACTTTTCATTAATGAAATAAGATACCATTTTCTTGCTCTCTAATTAGCAAGGATTAAAAAATAAATAATACCCACTGTTGGCAGGAGTACAGGGAAAGGACTTTTTCATTCTTTCATGGTGAGAGAAAAAATGTTTACAGCTTTAGTGCAATGCAAATTTGGCAACATGTATCAAAAGATTTCAAGTTTACCTTGGCCTCTGATCTATAAAAATCCACTTCTAGTAAATTAACTTTTAAAAAGTTAGGTGTCAGACAAAGATGTGGGTTGACAAATTTTCACTGTGGGTCAGTGTGTGTATGTAAACTTTAAAAAATGCTTATAATATAAATAGCCAACTACAGTCAATTGGTCAACAAACACTTGAGTTCCTTCTGTGTGCAAGCTGCTAAATGAAGTGCTGGGGACACGGTGCTGAACAAATTGGATGGAGGTGTGGCCCGTAGCTCCTTGGAGTGCAGTTGCCCAGTGACAGTGATTCAAAACGTATTGTTAAATCCGTAGTGAGGAATGATAATTAACTCTGTCTGTAACACTATAACAAGGATACCAAAAGCATGCTTTTGGAGGGTATTTAAATAATGATAGTTACAGATCTATGACAAAGAATGATGGCAAAGATAGTCAACGAAACTAATTTTGCAAGATGCAGCTAACATGTGGTACATATAGATAAACACAAACAAACATATAAAAGAGAAAACCATAGAAAGAAAATCACCAAAATGTTAATGATGACTATTACTAGGCCTTAGCATTAAGGGGATTTTGCTTTTCTTTCTTTTCCCTAAATTTTCCACCACGGGACTAACAAATATATTCAGGAAAATAATAATACGAATACCAGAATGTTCCAGTGTGAAAGGCATTTCAGTAGACACTTCAGAGAATTTTACTTTTCTATGTTGGTTAAATTTCTGGGTCTCTCTGTGGGGGAATGAGGAGAAATCCATTTCTTCTCATCCTGCTCACAGTCGGCAGCTTATCCCTCTGAACTCAGCAAACCTTAACTTCTTCTAAAACCACCATAGAGCCCTGCCTTGCAGGCACAGTTAGGTTATCTCACCTCAGCTCCCCAGCATCTTCTGCTGCCGCGATTTCAGCACTTACTGCAGCAAATTGTTATGTTAGTCAATTTGCTCATGTCGCTCCCCTATTCTACTGTGAACACCTGAAAGGCATGGAAGTGTCTGACTCATCGATGAGACTTGCCATTTAAACAATTGGTTAATTAATTAACCAATTAATTAATTGCTAGTTAATTAATAACTGAAGATATGAAAGACTAAACTAAGGAAACTGGTGATTCAGAAAAAATAGCACATCTTTAAAGGAGAGGCAGTGCTGTAAAATGGAAAACTGTTTGGGCTCCTGAACCAGACTGTGTCCCAAGCCTGCCCTTGATTTTTAATTTTTTTTTTATTTTTAGGAAGTACCAGGGATTGAACCTAGACTTTATACATGGGAAGCAGGCGCTTAACCACTGAGCTACATCTGCTACCCAGTGAGGGTTGGTTTTTTCATTTGTTTTTTTTTTCAGGAGGTACTGGGGATCAGACCTGGGACCCGAGACCCTGTACGTGGGAAGCAGGTGCTCAACCACTTGAGCTACATGCGCTCCCCTGCCCTGATTCTTTAAGCTGTGTGATCGTCTTGTATATGGCCTTGGAGTCATAACTTCCTCCTCTACAAACTGACTGCAGGATGGTGGTGAGAATATTACAAGAAATCTGGATAAATTTTTGGTGCATAGTAGGAGTTTAAAGTGTTCCAGGGGAATGTTATTTTCAAGTTCATATTCAATCTGGGAAATAGTTTATCTTTTTTCCATTGACTCTGTCTTTGATTTTTAACTTCAAAATTAACTAGTTGATGCTCACTTGACAGATGTTTAAGTTTGTGTCTCTGAAGACTTAGTGTTCTATTCTCACTTTAAAATCACATAATTGCAAACTAGGATTCAAAAAGAGAGGATAAAGGTATATGTGCGTAATTTCATTGGTTCGGACCACAGGTTTTATTGTCAAACAGTACTCTGCTGGGGCCTGGACCTTCTGTCTAGAGATGAGGAAATGGAAACCTGGGGTATAAAAAAAGAGAGAAAATTTATTTACATAAATGTGTTCCAGACATTATGTGAAGCTCTTTCCATGTCATCTCTGAATCCTCATAACAATCCCACATGGATGCATAGCTCCCCCCGCAAAAAAAAAAAAAAAACCTTTTTGCATCAAAGAAAATTCTGAAAGTTCAGGTAAGTTCAGAGACATCCCTGAATTAGTTAATATTAGAAGCTAGTTTCAAATCTGACTCTAGAGTCAATGATCAGAGAGTGAAGGGAGCCTCGTCATAGAGGTCACCAGGTAGCTCTCCTTCACCAGCTCGGTCTCCTGACTTCCAGTCTTGTGTCTGAGCCTCCTGCCTTTACATAACTTTGCAGCAGCGGAAAGAGTAGTCTGCAACCCCACTCTCCAGCCATCTGCTAGCAATCCTGTTCAGAGACATCGCTTCCATCTGTAACCCACAGTGAAAGCATGTCATTAATGAGACTCTGGGAACAAACAGAAATCATGCTTCCTCCCGTGGTTCTGCTACAAGCTGCCTAATTGGGATTTATGGGTGGCCCTGATAAAATTTCTGCCTAATAACATCCTTGAACTCTTAAATAATGGCCAAATAAAGCTTCAGCAATTGAACTGATAGGTCATATCAGCCTCCCAGTTGCAAGTGTGCATGTGTCTGTGTGTGTGTTGGGGGACAGGAGAGACAGGTTGTTTACACAAATTAGGCTAATGTGAAAGTCTGCAGCTTCAAGCAATGTCTGCTTTGAGCTAATTCAGACCTGAAGTGGATGAAGCTGAAGCCTCCCACACAGTATCTTTGAAGAGCCATCCACAGTGCTTGGTGCTTGGTGGTTTGTTTCCAAGAGTTTCGTCCTCACCTCTGGTTTCTGAGTTTGCTATGTTGCCTTCTAAGCCCAGCTTAAGTGACACTATCCCAGTGGAAAGCCATCACTCTGTCCTCTTTGGTGAGAATGAGAAATCACGACAATAATAACTACAACAATAATAACTCATCTTTGACTAGCGCACACCAGGTATAAAGGATCCTTATGTTAATTAGAGTTTATATCATCCAAGAACCCAGTAAGATAGCTAGGAATGATCTCACTGTAGATAGAGAAGTGGTGCTCAGAATACAGGAGTAACTTGTCAAGGTCAGACAGCTGATGCGTGGCAGAGTCAAGATGTACATGCAGTTGTTTTCTGGAAGAAATCTTTCAAACCTACTTAAAATTTTAAACTATATACATTAAGATATTTATTTTAGTTAGATGCAGACAGAAACAGCCTAAACTATTAAATGCAGACTCTAAAAGGCCCCATGGAAAAGAAAACGTTTGAAATAGATCACCAAGGCAAATTTCAGTACACAGTATTGTGGAATACGCTGGAAGTGACGATTGAAGGCGAGAATATTCGTGACATGTATTGAAAAGCCTATGTTGTCAGAGCTTTTTATATTATTCATATCCTTCTCCCCAAAGCAGCTTTCCTGTTCTGTTGATGTCACAATCATCTACACACTCACTCAGACCAAAACCCTAGGAGCCCTTCTCAATTCCCCTTTTTCCTTTCCAGCTCATATCCAAGCCTTTGCCACCTCTTCTCCATTAACATCGAGGCCAATCCACAATCATTTCTGGCCTCTAAGACTACACAAACTCCTTATTAGTCTCTCTACCTCCACCTTTGCCACTCTACCTCATTCAGTGTCTAGGTGAGCTTACTAACAGGCAAACCAGATGACTTTGCTGCATAATCCCTCCAATTAGTTGGTGGTATTAAGTAATTATTGTTCATTTTGGGTGTAATCATGCTATTAATTTCATGTTTAAAAAGGAATTGTTGACTTTAGAATATTTAAAATAGGGCTATTTAGAGATGACGGGTTGTTAAGTCTGAGACTTAGCTTCAGAATTATCTGGGATGGAGGCAGTGGATGGGGACAGGGATAAACACTATTCTCTCAACCTAACTTTGAAATCACCCCTCCAAAAAGTTAAATAATAATAATACTCCGGATGGATTCCCATTGCAACAGAAGAAAGTACCAATTCCCAACTACATTAGTTTGCCATGGCTGCTGTAACAATGTACCTCAAACTGGGTGGCTTGAATCAATGGGAATTTATTGTCTCACAGTTCTGGAAGCTAAGTTGATCAAGGTGTCAGTAGGGCTATGCTCTCTCTCGTGGCTCCGGAGAAGAATCCTTCCTTCCCTTTCCTAGCTTCTGGTCGTTGCTGGCAATCTGTGGCCTTCCTTGGCTTACAGATGCATCACCCCAGTCTCTGCCTCCATAGTCACATGGTGTTCTCCCTGTGACTCTGCCCTTGTGTCCAAATTTCCTTCTTGCTATAAGGAAACCAGTAATATTGGGTTTAGGGTCCACCTTAATGTAATACGGCCCTATTTTAACTTGATTACATCAGCAAAAAGCCATGTTTCCAAATAAGATCTTATTCATAGATGCCAGGGGTTAGGACATCAACATATCTTCATGCGGGACACAATTCAACCAAAATACCAATCATATCCTACAAAACTTCTATGATCTGGCGCTTACCAACTTCTCAGACCTCGCCATGCTCCTCTGTCCTTGTTACTTCCAACACTCCACTTCCATTGAGCTTCCTGGACCTTGAAAATGTCACGCTCTTCTTGTCTCTAGGTATTGGAACTTGCTCATCCTTCTGCTTGGGGTTTTCTTTCTTTAAACCTTGACGTGGCCACTCTCTCTTTCAACATTAGGTCTCAACTCAGTGCAAGCTCCACAGTGAAGGCTTCTCTGATCACTTGAGCTAAAGGAACCACGTACTTCCCATAACTCTTCACTGTATTATCCTGTTTTGTCTTCTGTAGCATTTAAAACTACCTAAAATTGTTTATCTGTTTTTTTATTTGTTTTCCATGTAAATTCTTTGAAGGCAGGAACTCTATCGTGTTTAGAGTATATCAGATTTAGAAGACTTCCTGGTACTTAGTAGTTAGTCAAAATCTATTGATTGTTTACTGATTAGTTTATAGTGATTCTCAAATATAAAATGTTCTCAAGGGACTTTCGGAAATATTAGGAGGCATTTATTGTTGTCACTGTGACTGGTCAGTGCCCCTGGCATTTGGGCCCAGAAGTCAGGGAAGACAAAAGTCCTGCCATGTATAAGTCAATGTCCTATCCAATGAAGAATTTTCCTACCCCAAATTCAGGTAATGCTCCCAAAGAAAAAGCCTAGGCTAGAGAATGGCAGCCAGGGGTGTTGGTGTTGGGGGGGAGTTTGACTTTGCAGGGAAGAGTATGGAATGAAGAGCAAGAGGGAATTTAGGAAAGGCCTTCAGCAACATCCTAAGGAATATGAAATGCATTTTTGGGAGTTCTAACAGTTTTCCATTGCTGCCATAACAAATTACCATAAATTTTGTGACTTAAAACAATGAATAAACACATATTTATTATCTCACAGTTCTAAAGGTCAGAAGTCCAGATGGGGTCAACTAGATTCTCTGCCTAGTTTCTCACAAGGTCAAAATCAAGGTCAAAATCAAGGTATCAGCTGGGCTAGGCTCTTATCTGAGGGCTTTGGGGAAGAATTCACTTCCAAGCTCATTCTGAATTTTGGCCAAATTGAGGTTGTAGAATTGAGGTCCTTTGATTCCTTGCTGGCCTTCAGCACAGGGCTGGCCTTTTCTCCAAGAAACTTCCCACATTCCTTCAGGTGCCTCCCAACTGACCCCCTCCAGCAATGGAGGATCAGGTCTCTTTCAGGCTTTGAATTTTTCTGATCTCTCCTTCTGTTACAGCTCTCAAATTTAGCCAGAGGAAGTTCTCAGCTTTTAAGGGCGCATGGAGTTAGATTGGACCCACCTGTACAATCCAGGGCACTCTTCATTTCTTAAGGCCCATACCCTTACTGTATCTGCAAATACTCCTGTGACATTTACCATAACATATTCAAAGTTTACAGGAATTTGGGAGCTATTCTGCCTAACACAGGAATCACTGGATGTTCTTAAAGAGGCATATTAAATTACGTAAACATATTTAAATAAGCATTCCTTCCTCTGTGGCTATGTTCTAGCAATAGGCTTCCTGCTCCTCTAGGAACTATGCAGTGAGGCCTGCAGGGACTCTGTTGGAAAAGCCGTTGTAAGCCAGCACCTGCACGTCAAGCAAAGTAGTGCTGTGGCCCCAGTTCCAAAAAGACAAGCAGAGAGGAAAGAGGGCGCCTGCTGCCACGGATGGTGGAGATCAGCTGTGTCCCCATTTCTGGGGAGAATTTATGAGTGGAGCACAAGCCAGGGGGCATAAAGAGCTTCTTTCCCAGGAGCAGATGCTGCTGATCCCCTTACAGAAGCCACCTCATTTTCCAGCACTCCCAGAGACTGCCTGCCAGATGGCCACAGCTGAATCCACAGCTGAATGGATGCCTGCTGTTGGCTCCAAAATGCTTGCATGGGGTACTTTAAGACCTGAGGTGGCATGGTAGGGCATCAAATACACACGAACAATACAAATGCGTAGGCTGTCCCAGGCACTGTGCTAAGTGCTTGGCAGCCATTATCTCAACCTGTGCCACATCCTTATGTAGATGAGGCAATTCTTATACCCATTCTATACAAGGGGAGACTAAGGCTCAGACAGGTTGGGTAGATTGGCAGAGGACATAGAAACAGTAACCGGCAGCACTAGGTTTTTAATGGTGGCAGATCTTTCTTGAGAATCAGTGATCTTAAACACTGTGCTGGCTCTATTTGATAGCAAGAGCCTGTGAGCCCTCTTCCCCAGGCTGCACGGCATCCAATTTCACTTTGCACCTGCTCAGATATGCCCAAGTCTGAACAGTTGCCTTCTGATGAACCACCTTCATTTACAGGTCAGTGGCCCAGGATATTTGTCTCCTGTGGAACAGAATGGTAAAGCGGGTAAGTGGAAAATTGAACCTGACACCAAAAAGGCAGTCTGTAGCCAAGAGAAACTTGGAGAATTGAAGCCAAGTGTGGGAATGGAGCCAGAACAGGGTGCAAAATGGGAGAAAACAATGTCTGACTCAAAACTCAGGTCAGGAATACTGAGTACCAACTGCAAAGCAGCACATGCAGGCACACCCTTAATGGTGCAAGGGAACCATCATCACAATCAGCATCATTATCCTGAGAATGTACTGAGTCCTTAATATACACCAGGCACTGCATTATGCCTGTTACACAGATTTCCTCATTTAATTCTCACACCATCTCTATGAGAAGGTGTTGTTATTATCCTGATACATACATGTGGAATCTCAGGCTTAATGATATTAACCTGCTCCAGGTATTATTACCAGTGAAAGGCAGCTCTGAGGTTGAAATCCAGGCAGTCTGACATGAAGAGTAATTTTTTAAGTCCACTATTTTCCATTCCATAATGCCAAGGGACATTTTTCAGTTAGTTCTTTGGGTATTGGGTTGACACAGAGGGGAAACACTATCTTGGCACAACACTGAAACTGTGGTGAGTCAGATGAGTGCGCACTGCATGGGATGGTGCCCACAGGTTGAGATGGTCCAGTCTCTACCAACACACCAGACATAAAGAGCATTTCTGAATCCAACTGAGAAGCACATAGCCACTGGAGAAATGCATATCCATTGTTGGGTTGCCAAATCAGAAACTTGCCTAAGAGGAAGTAAAGGTAA